>JANHGL010001192.1:27297-79522 GCA_024611195.1 Ceyx melanurus
ATTCAATTCAATTCAATTCAATTCAATTCAATTCAATTCAATTCAATTCAATTCATTATTAGGCATAATTCCTTCTGAACTTTTTGTCACTAGGAAAAAAGTTTTGCATTCCTTAAATAAGTCAGTTAATATTTTCTCTGTCCGTGATTTTAGATTGCATAATATACAGGTGACTGCTACAAATAGTGGCGTACAAGTTACTCCTGGGGAGATTCTGGTTAGACACAAGAGGAAAAATTTTTTTCACAACAACCAACCATTGGAATAATAGAATAACTCCCCAAGATAGTGGTGGATTCCCCCGCACTGGACACTTTAGAGATTCAGCTGGACAGGGTGCTAGGCCAGCTTCTCTAGATTATGCTCTTGTTAAGAAAGGTTGGACCAGATGATCTTTGAGGTCCTTTCCAATCTGCTATGATTCTATGAAATAAGTACTTTAATTATGATTGCCTAAGATGTTGGCTTTAGCTTTTTAGAGTATTGCTTTCCTTTTGGTACAAAGCAGAGAAGCATGGCAAGTTTCTATCAAGTCCTCACTTGCAATATCAGAAGTTGCACCCCTGTTTTCTCAGAAGCACTAGGAAGATGATTCTATACCAAACTCTCTAGTTGTACCAGCTACCAATTCTTATCATTTTATATGAGACTTCCTCTTCAAAGCTTAGCCAAACATCAGAATATCCCTTTGTGACCCAATCCATGTCCTTCCATTGCCCTCCTCTCTTTTCTTTCTGGACCATTAAGGTTTTATTCCTCAGTGTAACCCAAAGTTCAAATTAAACCCAAAGCCCTGTGGCCCTTGGGTCCAGATGTGAGATCTTTCACTACCACAGCTCATTAGTTCTTGGTAGTTAAAAAGGAAATATGTAATGGAATTTAGGCCTTGACCCTGCTACGTATTGTAGTCCTGCTCTCTAGATAACTGCAGTCTGTATCTAAATAACTTCTGCTTTCTAGTTTTGCCTCCTCTTTATCACACCTCAGAATTCTGTAAAGTTCTGGAGCTTTGAGTTTTCCTGTAGGCTTTTCCCAAGCTGTAGCAGGTGAGTATTGTCAAAGCAGTTGGTACCATTTCTGTTTCAGTCCACATCAGACATTCTTATTTATTTCCGTATAAGTAGACCTTATTCTAATTTTTTTTTGCTGCTACAGACACAGGTCTATATAACTCTCAGAACAGAATTATAAATTAGCACTACTACATGAGGATTTAATAAAAAGTAGCTGAAGAATTTGTTTAGGATAGCAGGCAGTAATTTTGCCACCTAAATTAGTGAATGAAATAGTAATAATTTAAAACAGTATTTATTTTTTTTTTAATAAAACTTTGGGGAAGAAAAAGTGCTTCTGAGCATAGGCTATTTGACTATTTTGAAGGTATAAATTTCATGAACAGGGTTACATTCTTTCTATAAGCTGACCACTGCAACTGCATTTTATAGAAAATACGTTCTACTTTACTATTACTAAGCTGTATGCAGTATGCAGCACATTAATCTTTTGTACAAAATAGGAGTATTTTTCACAAATGCTGTATTTTAATGAATGTTGGCATCGATACATCACGATTAAATCACTGGGACTTTGATACCTTGTAAGCTCATCACCAGCAAAACAGACAGAACTGGTTATGCCCTGTGAATACTAAGATTCCAAACAATATCTTCAGACCTATTTAACATCCCTTTTATGACATGTTTATTTCTCCAAATCTATTTGCCCTAACCTCTTATGACAGCCTGGATCACAGCCCTGCACTTGCAGAATGACCTCTGCTGCTGCAGTGGGAATTGATTGGCAGGTTATCACATATGAGCAACCTGGCACCAATGTCCTGCTCAGAACTAAGCCTGACACAGCTGGCCCTGACCTGGTAGCTGAAAATTGTTCAAAAGTTGAATTACCCGGCTGGGGAGATAGAGAAGGTTACTGCCAACTCTGTGAAAGTCTTATTCTAATCTGTTTATTAATATAATAAGGATTGTTGATGTGTCCTTTTACCAAGGACCTTGAACTTTATATTAGAAATATCTAATAGAAATTTCTAATATATAGTGACATCCAATTTTCTATGTCTGTGTCAAAGTGCAGTCTTTAAGACAATACAAGGTGATGACAAAACATTAATGGTGGTGAGTAATATATTTTATGATAGGTCTTTAAGATGTTTGACATCAAATAATATTTCTAGCTAGTGATACTAAGAAGACACAATGCCTCTAACTACCCTTCATAAAGGAGAAAATTGATTGCTTTATTTCACTGATGATATTAAATCTGATTTGTTTGTCAAATATGTGAAAGACCTTCAGCATTTGGCAGCTAATAGTAAGGATTAATATTCTAGAATGATTACTGGAATGACTGAGAAAACAAGAACAAAAAAACCCCAACTCCTTTCATAATTAGACATCTAACTGAAGAAGCTTGCTTGGCAGAAATCCAGGGCCCATATATTAATGTAAATAGCCATTACGGCAACTTTTTTATTGCTTTTCTCATGAGATCCAATAACACAAATAACAAAGTTGTGCCAACTGTTCTCTACTGGGATTATCTGTTATAGCCACAAAAGTAATGCATGAAATGCCACTGTTCCCACAAAAGCTCTCCTATATATAAAAATGAAATGCATTTCTATTTTAATTCAAATCATAATAGTATTTTGTGCTTCTGATAACTTTTTAAATCTATGATTGCTAGCATGATTCCTTGGATTTATTAAAGTGTGCCAAGTAGAACAGCAACAGAAGCATCCCTTGGAATATGTCCTGTGGGAGAAGGACTGGGAGGAAGGGATGAAATTTCTGGTTTACCTTTTTTGAGATACAAAGGTACTTTAAATAACTTAAGATGACATCCTTTCAAATGTTTCCCAAAATGATTACTTAAATTATTTTTTATAATTGAGAAAAGAGAAAGATTAGAAAAAATGTCCTAAAGCACAGCTAATTACCTGATCCTGTCCCTTTCTGAAGTAACTGCTTACAGATAATCTGCATCAACTTTTGAAACCCTACTGCACTAGAAGAAGAAAGAACATGACTTTGCATCTAGGAGATCTCTGTCTTCATATCTCCTCCCTCCTGTTACTCCTCTAAGAAACTGGTATCAGGGAAAGAGTACCCATGGATTTTTTAAGAAATATCTCTACTCATCAGAATAAGAAAAAAAGTTTGGGTTTTTTTTCTCTTTGCTACATGTTTACAAACAGATAATTATGTAGAACTACTAGTCCTCCATTTTAAGGTGTACTTACTACACTTTCATAATTAAGTGCATTGATAAAATGTATTATAGATGCACTTCTTATAAAGGTTTATATAAAATCAACAATTGAAACACTATTTCACTTTCTTTGGCAGTTTCCCTTGAGAAATGATCGGTATTATTCCTAACACAAGGTGCATCTTTAAATAAAACCCATTCCACAACAGTAACTTAAAGCTGATTTAGAGAGTTAGATTTCTGAAGCTTATCAACCACAATTATCCACTACAGCTTTTACACACCTTGG
This sequence comes from Ceyx melanurus, assembly GCA_024611195.1. Taxonomy (NCBI): domain Eukaryota; kingdom Metazoa; phylum Chordata; class Aves; order Coraciiformes; family Alcedinidae; genus Ceyx; species Ceyx melanurus. The sequence goes on from JANHGL010001192.1 coordinate 30,818, forward strand.
CATCTGTTTTGTACAGGAAATTTATATTGCTTTGGGATTGTTATATAATATCAATCTTGAAGGTTAGTTAAGTTTTGTGGTAAACCTAACCAATGTGTTTGTTGAAGAAGATTTTTATTTATTAGTGTACCGCATGTATAAATACTTCACTATATAGACTGAGAAATTTCCTACAAATTATTCTTTCAGTTTGGAGTTGAGGAGCTGGCTAAAAAGTGTATTGTAGCTTGGGTGATGGTCTGAAGCACACAAAACACTCCTATGAACTCACTCTTCCAGAATTAATTACTTCTTATGGTTTAGACTAGCTAGATGACTATAAATCTATAGTTTGGTGATCCAGGTTGTAAAGCCACTGCACATAAATAGTCCACATAGGAAATGACTGATATCAGGCACAAATATGAAAAGTGTATTTTTGGATAAGTCCACTATTTCTGCTTCCATTTTTTTCAGGTACCTAAGTCAGCATTTCCACTATAGAGCTGAAAAACTGAGAGAAGGAACAAGTTCTCTTAGACCATTTATCTTGATAAAAGAAAAGAAACCAGGTTGCTGATGCTCTGTAACAATGGCTATTTGTGGCAAAATGCAGTTCTTAGTTTATCATCAGAGACAGCTCAGAAAGCATGGAGCAGGACAGGGCTGGGCATCTGGTGAGAATAGAGGGGCAGATGGGGCCAGGATCATAATTAGAAAATTTGGCAAGGGTATTCAATTTTGTGTTTATTTGTTTTAAAATACCTAACCCCAGAACTGTGTAGAAGTAAGCATCTGGGAGGAGACAGATGGGGTAGGGCAAAAGGTACAGCTGCCAAAACCTTAGGAAACAACAGAGTAACTTCTAGAAACACTACTTGAAAGATGAATTCTGAGGAAAAAAGAAAAAAAAAAAGGAGGAGATAAAATAAAATGCAGCAAGTTATGTAGAAACAGAGAGGAGACATGGGAAGTTTAAGTTTTGCATTGCTGAAATGTGAGCTGTGTTGCTCCTGCCATTTATACTGTTCAAAGCTCAAATAACTAACTGTCCTCTGTGTGAAGAAATAAAATATTACATTCCCTGCTCACTGCTTGAATCCAAGTGAACTCTTGAATCATCATGAGAATGTCCTAAACACTCGGATAAAATCCTTTTGTACAAGCAGCATTTAAGCAAACCTTCCAAAACCAAGCCACATCAACAGCACATAAATTATACATTATATAGAGTAGTAGTTAAAGATGTCTTCTAAATGTGAGAGATTTACATTCAGGTAAAGGAGTACAAAACCTGGCATCCTATTTCCTTTGATAATGTCTTAAACAAAGAGCTCCTGATTGAAATTGGGAATATGGCCATTTCACAGACTGGCAAATCTAAGCATTGTTTATGAAACTTCAGTGGATTTATACTGATCTTTTTTACCTGGATTTTTTGTTTTGGTTTTAAATGTCAGTTCCCCCTCAAAGTTAGTTTGAGAAAAATAAATAATTTACCGGGGGAGGGCGGGGGGAAGGTTTTCTAAATATGATCTGGCAGCAAAGAAAAAGTCTCTCAGATTAGGCAGAAAACTGGAATAGTTGCAGCCTTCGTTTATGTTATCCAATAAACTGGGCTCGTTAAGTTTGGATGTTTGGGCAAAGGTAAACAAAAGATATTTTTGTAACATCTTCCATAGTAGTTAGTCTAATTCCTGGTAGAAGAGAACAATAGTTTCTCTGAAGGACAGAGCACCTCAAGCACCTCAACAGCCAAAACTAATACAAGGAGCAGAGAGTTTGCATAGTATCATCTTTGTAATATCTACATGATCCTTGCAAAGGAGGATTACTTGGGATCATTTGACCATATATGTAGTTGTTTTACATTCATAAGCCCACTTTGTGCAAATTTATCAGCACTGTGCTAGAAAGCAAGCATCAGCTGCTAGGGTACTACACAGGGGATGCCAGGGTAGTCAGTCACTGAAGTCATGGGGGTCCTGGGGATTGCACAGTTTGGTTTATGTTAAAACAAAACCAGTCAGTTCATGCATAGCATCACCTGCCTGTGGCTTACATCCCCAAATCTGATGGAATTATGTACATCAGCCAAATGATTTTTTTTAATAGAACCCTGCAAGAAAGTCTCTCTACTTACCTGAGAGGCATAACTGTAGGCATCAGAAGGAATATGAAGGTAACATAGGTACAAAGAAAAATGTAGGTACTCCGTGGCTCAATAAACCTGTATATCAGTATTAAAAATGTATTTAGAAACAAATACCAGTTTTCTTATTATGTTGCATATAGAAATCTTTTACTAGCTGAAGAACATTAAACTCAAAGCAATTTGAAAATGTAAGAAGTTTAAACAAACTGAGATTCTTATTTTTAAAATAGAATATTTCAGCTTGTCTGCCTTCACACGATTAAAGGACTAAAAATAATCACAAAAAAACCCCCATGGGAACACTTAATTTTAAATGACTGATAACATACCTATCCACAGCCTGACACCTCTACTCATAGCAGCATTTGATTTCTGTGGAGGAATAGATTTTCCTATGGCACTGGAATTACTGAAGGTAAGCCAATTACCTACTTTTTTTTTTTTACTGTGGTCTGGTAGGCTTGTTACAATAATTTAATATCTTACATTATATTCTTCATATTCATATTCACATAGTCTTTAGCTACGTGATGTAAAGGTCAGTGTTTAGTTAGCTAAAACAACTACCTAAAGCTAGAGTTCATCTCTCCTGCTGGAATTCCATCTCAGCTGAGACAAATACAAATTCTCTATTTGATTATTTTTTATATAGAATTTTTTTATGGGGAAGAAATTACAAAAAGTTTGAGTTCTGAAATATTATAAATGTACCTCTACTGAGTCTAAACATTTTGATGTTTTGTAAATAATTGTTTTGTTTTGATTTTTTTTATGACATGAAAGCAACATCTTCTAATAGCATTAAAAATACACCACCACATAACATTCTGTGCATTCTAAAAAGAATTCATGTCAGGGTATGTAAGATGTATAGAAGAAGATGTCAGTTCAACTCAGAAGAAATATATTTACAATATGGCTTAATGTTGCTCAGTATTGATGCGCTCGAGTTAAACATTTGAGGTTGTTTCAACAGATCATTTTGCTTATGTGAACAGACTGCTTGATTGAGCTTGAAATTAATATTTAATTTTTATTATTTTTCTTTTTTTTCAGTTGAATATTTTCATAAAAATCAGTGTTTTCAGAACTGTTTTTAATGGAAATGTCTTCAACCTTCACCTGAAAAGATTTCTTTATATGCTGTTTTGGAGAGAAATTTTGTAGAATTGCTGGTGCAATTGAAACCAGTGGTGTTTTGCAGCTCTAAGAGTAAATTTTCTTCTCCTAGAACCAAATCGAAAACTACACTATTCTTCTTTGATGTTGATCATATTGATTATGCATGGACAGCCAACACCTTTGAAATTACCGTTACTGAAGTCTTAAATAGCAGCTTACACATTATTGTGTCCTTGGCAATGTACTGGGCTTCACATGATTTCATAGTATGATTCATAAACTGACTAAGGATGTCACATGAATGAAGGAAAAGTTTGCTTTAAGTATTATTAACTTCTGTATTTTGTAAAAAATATTTTCTAGGTAGTTAAATAGGTATTTTCTAAATGGGCAAACACTAGTCCTTGTGGAAAACTCGACATCTGTTCATTTTTATTTAAAAAAACCCCACTATTTGTTCAGTCAAATACACATTTGGAATGTTTTCTGCTTTACTTTTTTTTTTCCTGACAAAATATTATCCAACAACTCTTGATCCTCTCCTCCCCCTTATCCACAACAAGATATTTCAAATGGAACTTTTGTGACTCCTATTTGTCCTAAAATGCAACATTACCTAAGCCTTTTGGTCAGAGGAAGCTACATATTCTAAGAGAGCTGTGTAACTGAGGTATTTCATGAAGATGTGACCAAGCTAATCAAGCCAGGCCATAAAGAATAGAGGCATGAAATCTTCAGAATTCAGTCTTAAGAATTTATTTTATCTGAATTCCACAATGGAAATATATGTGTTCTCACCAACTCTGCCATTCATTGAAATGTCAAAAAATGCATACTAAACTAAAGGTTAATGTAGAGATAATAGAAAACATTAGAATGACATAGAACAACTTTCATTAAAAAAACCCCTGTATATGTTCATTAATGTTAGAAAATGACCATGCGAAGGGTAATAAGTAGTGGTGGATTTAAAAGTTCTTAAAGAGTTTCTATAAATCTTTGTCTTACAACTACAAAATGAGGTGCCATAAATGGGTGGCTTGATTTTTTTTGTTTGGTTTGGTTTATAAACAAATGATAATGTAATACAGCTAAAGAAAAGAAAACCACATATACTCACTAGCGTTCCCATGAACAATTGCTGATTGCACTGAGGAGCAGTTCCCATGCCTGGACCTAAAAATAAATCTCTGTCTGAAAAAAAAAAAAAAAAAAGAGAAAAAAAAGAAGAAGATATTTTTAAGTGTCTTCAGGGATTTTTCTTGAAGTATCTGCCACATAAATACATTTCTACATATCTTTATTGCAAGTAAAGTAAACCTCAAACATTTAATTCTGTTTATATTTCACCTCAGGGTAAAAGTTTATGAACTAAAATTTGCAATTAAAAGTCTATGCCTTCCAGTTGATGGAATAACTCTTTTAATTAGTAGAATGAGATGAGGGACTGAAATGTAAACTTTTGTAGTCTAAAAAGACAGAAATTTATAAATATTAAATCCAGAGCTGTGGTTTGGTCCTACTATCCTCACGCACAAACAAAAATTCAGTAGGGGTCTGAAGTCTGCTAAAGGTCACAGAGGAAGAAGGTAAGTCTCTGCATTGTGGAAATGCTGATGCTGCTGAGCGAGATGTAATCATGTAGCAGGAGGTATACAATAACATATTTCATTAAAGCAAAAAACCCTTTAGATTGTTTCTTAAAGGATATACCACCTCTATTAAATTTGACATCTCCGACATATGATTTTTATTTCACGAAGTCCAACACTGATCACAATCATTAAGTCAGGGAGAAAATGGAAATGAGGAATAACAGAGAATACTTCAAAGCTTGTTGCCTTCCTGTATATTTGGACAGAACTTCAGACACACGTTTGAAGTTCCCTAACAATGGAAAGAGATAGCACAAAGTCTTTCCATCTCCCCCTTTATTCATTAGGGGGTTTGGTGTAAATAAATATAATCCTTTCTGTGATTCATTGCACTGGGAAGAGTTTTCAATTACCAGTGATTCACATTATGAAATTACTTTAAAATTCTGTAATGACTGAGAATGGTGAGGATAGTCAATGACAGTCTATGATTAGTCAGATGTTGCCAGGCAGAACCTCTCTTCTATTGTCTCATAACTCTTGGTCCCTACCTCTAAGCTACAGATGTTGTAGGCACAAAGAAATTTTCTTTCTTATGCTTCACACCTGAATTAAAATTGGCTTTATCTGCACTTGTTTTGTGGGGCTGTATACCTGACCTGGGAATTGGAGATGCACATACATTTTAAAATCCTTCAGTACCCCAGAGCATATAACCAGAGAAGAGTAACAGGCAACAAATATGGAAAACACGAGGAAAGACCTCATATGAAAGAGTGAAGGCAACGGGCTAATTTCAGACATCAAAGACTATATGGACAACATAACACACAACCAATCTGTCACAAATATAAGCCCACATGGAGTGGGGATTGAAGGGGCGGAGATTGAAAAACAATTGCATACTGAGTAGTGCTCTGTTAAATGGTTTGTACACTGTGAAATGTCTTTTTATTTTTCATTTTCCAGTGCCAAGGGAAGAAAAAAAATCCTACTTTTTTTTCCAGAACACTTTCACACTGATGCATAAATACTTTTTGAAAACCCAACTCTCAATGTTTTCTTCCTTTCCATTAATTTAACAGCTGAGCCACTGGTCCATAAAAAGAATTCTTCCACTCCCCACCCTCTTAGGTGCTTTGAATACAATACTTTCTATAGAAGCCATCAGAAAGTTAGCATAAACTTCCAGGAGCTGCTGAGTTATGATGCATATATCTGCCAAAAGTTCGGAAAGCGTGATGCAAATAGTTCATGTAAATAAATGTTTTTGACATGTGCTTTAAAAATGGTGATTTTTTAAAAATGGCAGTTGCTGCATTTCTTTGGTTGTTAGTGGCCCATACCAATATTTCACAACAATAATAATTTGTGATAAATGTCAGAACATGTGTTTTACTGTTATATGATTTCCTACTTAATTTTCTATTTCCATAATGAAGTTGATAGTCATGATAATACTTCATTTCTTCCTTTGTTATATCGTAGTTTCACTTTTCTTTCTGTCTGTATCCCATATAAATTTTGTCAACTACCCAACTTTTGTCAACTGCAAAAAAGAGACACTAAAAGAAATTTAGAATAACAGGATTTTTGTATGTTCTAAATATAGACTGTTCTTTAGTAGATGATAATTCAAGTTCATAAGATGAATCACACTAAAGACTCAAATGTTATAAACTTTTTTTTTTTTAATGTCCTCAAAAAGTCTTTTCAATAGTGTTCTTTGCCTTCCATCTGCTATTAAATCTTGTGTGGGCATACATATAATTTTACAAATTTCTGCAGGTGATTTGGAGAACAGGTCAAGGTGACTGTAACTCTGTTATACAATTTCCATGACAAAACTAAACCACATAAAAATCAACTCTTCAGCTTTTATCTCTGTGGTTAAAAATCAAAACTAAAAAACAACAACCCAGTAAGAAATTGCTTTCTCTGTGCATGTTTCACCTGAAGTGTTAGACTTATGAACATAAAGATACAGAAACTTTTCTTGTGAAGCCACCAAGCCATTTAAGCACATCAACCTTACTCGGTAAGCATATAACACAACACTATCTGGTAGACCTCTCCTTATTCTCTTTTTTTCTTCCCCCCAAATTCAGTCAAGTGCCAGTGCACTGTCTCCACAGCCCCTGGTAAAAAAAGTCTTTATCTTTATTAGCCTATTTTATAAAGTGAGAGGACACAATAATGTCTATCCAGAGACTATTCTTCTCCAAGTGTGCCTTAGCTTTCCTAATCCCATTCCCCCATGTCTGGGCAGTGTCCCTATATTCTTTCCAAGGTACACATACCTGATTTCACTTCCTGCACATTTTCTTCTTATACTTTACTGTGACCAGGAGGTCCTTACTGAGCCATACTGGTCTCTCAGGCCTTCCTTGACCTAATTATTACACATGGGAACTGAGAGCTCTTTTTGCTCTAAGAAAAATATCCTTAAACAGCTGTCAGCTCTCCTCAGGCAGTTTCCCAGGGGGTCTCATCTACTAACTCCTTAAAAAAACTGGAAGTTTGCTCTCCAAAACTTCAGCATCCTAATTGTACTCTTCACATGGCTTATATCCCTCAAGACTGTGAATTCTACCAGGGCAGCAGCCAGGGCTGGCACCAATCTTGACATCTCTGATTAGTTATTCTCTGTTGGTGATCTAGTAACACTTCTCCTCTGCTCAGGCTTTCTATCACCTGGATTAAAAAATTACCTTTGACTCTATCCCAAAGTCTCCTGGAACTTTTACAGCCTGCTGTGCCACTTCACCAGCAGATGTCAGGGCAACTGAAGTCCTCCAGCAGTTTGAAAGCCCACAGACATGATGTTTCCTGTAGCTGAAGGAAAAGAAAGAAGACTTTGTGTTCTTGGTCAGGTGGCCTGTAGACAGCACCAATCACAAGATTCCTTTTTTGGCTTGGACAATAAGTTTTACCCATAAATTCTTGAGGTGTTTATTGATATTTTTCAAAGACAGTTCTGTGCAGTCAATCCATTCTTTTACATAGAGGGCAACATTGTCACCTTTCCCTCCTCAGCTGTCCCTGCTGAACAGTTTAGAGCCATGCTGTGCTATATGCTATTGCACATACACAGTGCTCCAGTTGTACCTTTTGTTCCAACACGTTTCAGAGATAGCAATTAGTCCTAGCTTTCTAGCTGCATAGTGGTTTCCAGCTCCTCTTCCTTGTCACCCATGCTGCATGCATTGACAGAGAGGCACTTACAGCTGGGCTATCCATTGTGTCACCTTTTTAGAGGAACATGCCCTAAATCCTTTGAGGTATTTCACAGATGTGGCCCTGTTGGATCCTAATACATCATCAGCCTCTGGCTCTCCTCAAAAAATCTTGATATATCAGATATTAATTGGCATTGATTCTTCAAGAAAAAATGTAGTATCTCACTATTGTTTGAGAAGATTTATCAAAGTTTTATATAATAATATTGAGGGCTCTGTGTATTAACAGTAGCTCAAGCAAATGTAAAATGATTTTTAGAAGGTGAAAACACTTAAGACTATATAGCTAGGTAAATCTTGAGTATAAGTGAATAAGCTTACAATTTCTATTGACTCCAAGTTCTTGCATTTGCTTGTAACTGGAAAGCAAAAACAGCTTTAAAAAAAACCAACCAACCAAACACACACACACAAAAATAGCAATAACCTAAGACTTGTTGGATCATGTGGTTTTGGACTGAAAGAACTAGATCAATATGGAATGTTCAAATGCTTATTCATCCTCCCTATGAAAAAAAATAAAAATCCAAAACAAAATGGAATGACATTTACATGAAGTTTAGCAACTCCAGTACAAAGTTTTATACAACACTAGAATTAATCATATTGTAGGAAATGACCTATCCTAGCAATTCTGAAATGCATGGCTCTGCAAACATGATTTCTTTTAAATACAACACTTGACAGGGAAAACATTTACTTCACTTTTTTTTCTGTAATAGCAGTAGAAAAAGAAAATCAAGGTTACAATGAAATATGCACAAGCACTAACACAAACTTTCTCCCAGCATGTTCTATTAGCAATTTTTTGATGTCCTATTGAAAGTACATTTGACCCAGACTTGAACTCATATCTATTGAAAGAGATGATATATTGCAATAATCTGGAAGCATGCTGTGGAAAAACTCAAAAGCAGGAGAAAGCTGGCCACACTTTTTCACTTTCTGTGAAGACAGAACTAAGGAAGGATTTCTTTCCTAAAGCTTAGGGGAAGAAAAATAAATTTGAAAGCTGAAAAATGAAGCAAAATCTGAACTCATTTCTCCCAGTCTGAGAAAGAGTCAGAAGAAATCTCTGAAGTTTCAAAACTTATGCATTAAGTCAAGTTTCTCTTCAAACAATTGTCATCTACAACAGAAAACTGATTTTCATAACACATTAAGTTTGGTGAAACAGTTTTCGGTATGTGATGATGTTCATCACACATTACTCAGTTACAAAGACAATAAAGCTGAGCTAAAAAGAAAGGAAAACTAAAGGAATGAAAAGGGAAAGAGGGAACAGCAAGAAAAAAACAATAACAACAACAACAACAATAATATTAATAAAAATCTAGAGAACAGTGAAAAGGGAGAGGAAAAAAAAAAACAACCAAACAGGAGGTTGGATGAAAATTTTAAAAAACCTTAGTCCTAAAAAATTGAAAGAAGAGCTCAAAGGAAACGGACACTTCCCTGAAATAATCAAAATTAGTAAATTCTTAACATAAGCAAATGACAGACTTTAGGCAATTATATCCGTAAAGATTTTATGCACAGAGGTGACAAACAGTTTTAGCCATGGAAAGTCTCACACTGTGCATAGAAAGTAGTTCAAAACCATCACTTGATATCAATTGTATATTTTAAACAAGTTTTTGTGTGAAGTAGTGATGCACACAGTGAACTCTATAGTGCTGAAGTGCTCTCTAATAATACTGGCTCATCCTATGACTCCCCTAATACATAGGTAACTGAGATTTTCAAGGAAGGTTGATGAAAGAGCACACTAAAATTGAGGGGGTCTGCCTCACTTTAGGAAAGATCTTGTGTAAAGGTAGCAAACTACTTCTACTTTAACTACATCTTCCCTTAACTCCAAGCAGGCATGAAATTTTCCTTCCTTCAGCACCTAAGTAAAAGCTAGTATCATGTACCTATGTGCAGCTAGCAATATGCTCACTTATCTCTGAATTTCATCAGTATGAATAAAGAACTATTCTTATTTTTATTTATTATTATTTATAAAAAAAACCCCAAACAAACAAGAACAGACATTCTCACACATTTTTTTCCCATTTAATAGCATTGTGACAAGCAATACAGCAACATCATTTATTGTCCATATTACTACTGGCTTTGTCTAGCTAAATAGGCAAATAAATATGCAACACAGCAGGACCAGATAAACTAAGGAAACAAAGGACAAACAAACCAAATCCACCACTATGGCTATAATACATGTAATAATCTGATTCATTGCAATCTTTCCATACAACAGCAGTTGTATGCTCCATACAACAGCAGGAATTGCTTTTTCTTGAAAATATCTTAGTCATGTGGTTGTCACAATCTTTCTCTGTACTCCAAAAACATTTATTCAGCATATCAGAAAGTTAATTTATGTGCCATACATTCAGCAAAGGCATTCCTTACCAAGATAGCAAGGATACATCCTGGAGAAAATAGTAATTAAATGTTAAATTTTTGCTGTGCTGCTTATTCAGTATGAACAAATAGCTTTGAAAAAAAAAAAAAAAAAGTCAAATACAAACATTTCAGTCCCCAACCTGTAACTCATACTGACTTTTTGTGATTACTGGTAAACCAGTTTGATTTTTGTCCTAATTCACAATATATTTTATGTAAATACATCACCAAGTAGATAACTGGAACATGGGTCAGGGAAGACATTCTGGACAAAGAAGTGATCTGTCTCGGAGAAGAAAACGTACTTATCTGTGGAAAACTTTGTGCAAAGCAGATTGGATTAAGCAGTTTGCAGAATAAATCTCTAGAAGGGAACAAGTGTCAAGTGCACAGATTGAGAAGTTTCCAAGGCAGCAAATCATAACATGTAGACAACCCGAAGACTAAAAGTTTGGAGGGACTCAAAAGGCAGGTGATGAAGCTTCAAAAGTTAGCAGCCATGAGAACTGTGGCAGGTAATGCAAGCATATGATGGTAGGAGAGGTCTTGAGAGTACCGTCACAAGATGACAGCAGAAGCATAAGTGGTATAAATGCAAATCACAGATAGTACCTTCTCAACCTTCAGTCAGAAAAAAGGTTGGTTTCAGGTTGGGAAAAAGCAAGAAAGTACAAAACCCACTTGTGGCATCTACAGAATGTGAACAGATGAAGACCACAGAGTGGAATTTCTCCTACTTTCAATGCTTCACCAACACCACGTCATATCTGAAGTAAGTCCTCACTCAGAATACCTCTTTTTGATTCATCAGTGACCAAATTTTCTAAAAAAACTAAGGAATCATATGTAAAGTATTATTTGTTATGACCTTCATAGCTAAAGTAAATTAGAATTTTAAAAAGCAGTTTGTGTACATGTGCTTTTTGCTCCAATCTTCCCATATGACAAGATGGTTCATACAGCAGCCCAAAGTCAGAATTAAGTTGGATGTAACACAGGCAACACATATCATTGGAACAGGTGAGGAAATTAGATGAGAATTAGATCAATTAACCTCCTGGGCTTCAGTCACTTTAGAAAATTCTACTTTCACTTTTTCTGGGGCAAGAAGGATTGATGACATACCTCAGTTGTCATTGCTTCTGCACTGTACTTCTGAAACACTTAATTTGTGTCATCTTTGGTAAGGGACAGTTTATTAAGATTCACAGTCCAGTTCTTGGTAAGGGACAGTTAATCCACACTCACAGTCCAGTTTAACCTGTATGCTAGCTGTGCACTTCATCAGGTCAATGAAATCCCTATTTCTACACAGGGGCAGGTCACTAAAGAGAGGAAATACTTCTCATCTTTATGGATGATACTTTGAGGAATGCCCTTTAAAAAAAAAAAAAAGTGTTTTAACTTTGTTTGGGTTTGTTTTCTTTTCCCCTGGAATGTGGTGTATTTCCATTTCTTTTTTGACAAAGATGAGCTCAAATCTTTACAAATTAATTAGGGAAAACAGAAATGACTGTTTCTTCTCTTTGGTTTTCAGGTACTGTGTTCTCTCTCACTCACGCTGGGTAACAAACTGGACTTAGTAAGGCAAGTGCAGTTGTTATTTCCTTCCTTTTACAGACTAGGAAGGCTCCCTAAAAAGTGTGGCAAAGTCTAAAGAACTTACGTAAATCTCATCTCAAGATCAATGGCACTGTTTCATCCATAGGAGAAATTCAAACCAACTAGTCTTTTTTGAAGACTTGTTTGGGTGGGGGAAGGTAGAGAAAGCCCTTAAAAAGACATCTCTGAGATACACCCATAATATATCAAAACAACACAACAAATTTAAAAGCTAACAGAAAATAGTATTTCCTTTATCTTTCTATTTTGTTTCATACACTTTGTATCTCCAGAGAAATAGCTGACTATTATTTAAGGAAAACTGTTTTCTTTTTCCTCTTTAAAAAAAAATAAAATTACTCATAATAAAACCCCAATAGATGAAAGCCTGAATGGCTGTTATGGTCCATAAGGATCATTATGCAAATTAACCTAAGAAGATTAAAGTCCCTGAGCTTATATTATCCAAGTTGAAGATGCATTACTGCTATTTTTGATTATAAGAAATGATAAACAAAAAGGAAGACAATCTGTTTTCCAAGCTGTTTAATACTCCCTCTCTTTCTCAGCAAGGAGTTGACTGAAAAGGCAAAAATTCTCCCATTCACTTTGTGTAATAATAAACAGGAGAGGACTAGATTTAATCCCATACCAATCTAACTGCTTTAAAGCAGAGGAAGGGCATTTATGATTCCAGTTTCTTGAGGAAGTTTCAAACGTGTAAGCATTATTTGAAATTGGCTGCAGTATTTGGCCATGGAAAGTAGGCTTGTCTAGCACTAGATTATCCAGACAAAATAAATGCAGGCATAATTCTGCAGTCTTGCAGAAATTTCATACATTAGCATATGAATGTACAAACTTCATTAACTGTTATTGTACATTTAGTGAAAATTGTTGTTAAAAAAAAAATTAGGCAAAAGGAAGTAATTTTTCAAGTTCCTGAAAGTTATTCTACATTTAAATTATTTTTTTTTTCATTGAGTTCACAACAATCCTCTTGATGTCATGTTCTTACTTTACAGAACAGGTCACTTCTTGGAGTCTTTGTGATCCCTTTTGAAATAAATGCATAAAGATGTAGAAGAATACTTTCATAACTTACAGCCTGTAAAGTTTATCTGTAACCAAAAGCAGAATATAATCCACTGGGTTGTTCTGGGAACATTGTGTCTTGTTTGTTAATATAATTTCTTGTTTAAAGGGAAATTTCTGCTGTTTAAAAAGATGTCTTTCTGTTCCTGTTGGGATTGCATCTATCACCAAAATCAGCAAAACTTGAAATAACAGAGAAAACTTAAAAAAAACCCCAGAAGTCTGTATTCTGTATATTTGTTTTATCTACCTACATTCAAAGACTGTGAAACAGAATTAAGGAAATGAACCTCAGGTTACAGTAAACTAATTCAAATGCATTATGTGTGACTATATTCCCATTGCATTTCATAGAAAGACAAATATTTCTTGTATTCTTAATCTATTCTGTAGCACAGAGGTAACCATTCTTACCTCATCCTATCTGGATATTGGGTTCATTTACTTTTCAGATCACCTCTTGAAGAACAACATGCAGCCAGAAGAGCTACCTGGCAATAGAGAAAAATCATTTAAAATGGCACCTGTGGTCATGTAAGGGAATTATGGATGCCAAGGCCCTCAAAAGATGTTAATTTCTAACTGTTTCTGTTTCATCACTGAGAAACAAAATTTATTCCTTTTAAACTAATTTTCATTTCCTCAGTTGTGGAAAGACTGTAAATGTGGAGCTCCAACACAGAAATAGCTCATCAGATTTTTTCAGGTGACAGATTATTTAGGAAAAAATTAACTGGGTAGGAGCATAGATATATGGAGAAACATTAATAGCTCTTTTGTTACCTTTTCATAGGTTATCTCTGATTTCCCAAAACACATCTGTTCCCACAGGGAACTCCATTTCCTTGGTATTTGAGGTTGTTAGACCACAGAAACTCCTAATTAAAAGTTATGATCAACTAAGGAATTAGCAACAGTTTAAAATAGCAAAGGTGACTGTGTACCTCAACAAGCAAGGCAAGTGACTAGAGTGTAAGGAAGCCAATTCATCATCATACTCGTCTGACTGTAAACAAGGTGAAAAGGCTGATGTACTCTTCAATAAACTGTTTCTGGAAAATTAGTTATAATCAGAGGTCCAAACTAGAAGGTAGGGAAGGGATTAGGAGTGATGCTTGTGGATATAAAGGATCCCCCTGGAAAAAGCATACATTCTAGAACAGTAAACACTATCTCTTCTTTTTTTGATGAATGAACACATATTATGAATGGTCTCAGTTACAAAGCTGGCATGAAAAATGTGATCAGAATTGGTTTGCATGGAGAAAATTATTATAACCTTATGATTCAGTCCAAGGATTAAATATCAGCTGCAAATATACAAGCTTTCTATTAAAGAAGTGCTTTGTTTTGAATTGTTATTTTTGTTCTATTTACATAGAAATAGCCATTAAACCCATGGAAAATAAAAAGCCTGAATATATCCTTCCTTTGTTTTTTCTGAAAAAATTCTTTATGTCAACATATTAGGTAAACATTGATTCAGACATAACCAATGTAGACATTAAATTTATCTACAGCAGGATTTAATATCAATACTGAGGCACATTGTCTAAAGCAGAACACAAGGCACATCAGCCTCACCTGGTGTAATGCTTTGTTGTCCCATCTGCATTACAAAATATTCAGCTGCAATATGTCCACTTAAGTATTTGCAAATAAAGTACTTAAAAGGTCTGTTTCATATGGGCTGGGGAAACAGTACATTTACTCTTCCACAGTAAATTTGCTATGCTTCAGAATCTAAAGACTATGTAAAACAATAGGAAATGGTTAATTCTCCTGTTTTTTCACTTTAACTTCAAATTATCTGGAGAACTAGATGATACAGTGGTTACTACTCTGACTTTCACCTGTGAGACAAAGCAGAATGATATCTGACATTTCAGAAGTGCAGATTTATTTGCTTGTCTGAAACTTTTCCGTTTGGCTTCTTTGCGCATGTCACAAACCTCTGGCTTGTTTTATTACAACTATCTATCCTGATTCAGAATAAAACTCATACTGCAGTGGCAAAAAAGTTGGAGGTCAGGTTATTTCTGTGTAGAAAATACTGAAGGGAGATTTTAGCACTTATATTGGGCTACATATCATATTTTGATCAATACACACTTTTCGATATACCTCATGATGTGCATCTAAGGAACTCTGGAGGAAAGTTTTTTAGAGAGAAATAATGATTTATCAAAACAGAGTGTTTGCAGGGGTTGATCATTTTCAGCTAAGCATTAGTTGGAAAATCTGGTGGTGAAGAAATAAAATTTAGATATGAGAAAAAGGCATACATTGCTGACAATATGCTGTCTAGGATATTGGCCTAACTCCTGAGGACATAGTTTTTATGCAAACTTGGTTCACAGCAAGATCTGACTACTCTGTGTCTACAGATAAGTAGCATCCCTACGTTAAGAATGAAGACATTTCTAAATATTAAGAAATTAAGAAAATTTCAAGGATCACATAAATCTATATGACAGAAAAAAAACCCCCAACCAACCAACCAAACAAAAAACCAGACTGATTTTCTTAAGTCTGATCTTTTTCAAGTGTTGCATCTCCTTTCTATACTAAATAGTCTTGTAACTACTCTGCAGTAGTATTTCCTCACCACAAATGTTAGCCTATCTTTGTACTTAGACATCACTTACACTTTCTACTTCCTCATTTGTTCATATGAAGGCTTTATGATACTCTAGTCTACAGCAGATTCTTGTAAGAAAATCTCATTATCTAAGTATATGTTCGCTCTTCCAGTGAGAACCATTTGAAGTAAAACCTCTCTTATTTTTCCAGATATCCATTTATATACATAGAGTCAGGTCCCTATTTCCATTGGGACAGACAGTATTTCTACATATTTTTGTTCTACTTTTCTCCTCTATGAATTTAATTCAGCTAGTTGCCCCTTCTGTCACTCTGACTATAGGCATTAATATAAATTTAACATTTTCTCCTATACCATTCACAAGACATTGATCTGAAAGTACCATGAGACCATCCATGATGCTTGCAACATTTTCAGCAAGAAAAACAATTTGCTTTCCAACCACCTCTTCAATACTATTGATAGCTAACTAAACAAAACAAACTGAAGTGCTTAAAAATCAGGTGTTTAAAAATCGTCTGCTGCAGTCTGACGGTTTTCTACTGATGATTCTTGAAAGCAATTTGAGACACTACTAAGAGCAACGTTCTTTCAGTTCAGTAGTCTAAGTGTGAAAAGAAGTAAGCTTGAAATTAAGTAACAAGAAATTAAATACTTTATGTAATGCATTGTATAATTAACCTGTGGAATTCATTCCATAAGATTCTAGCCAAACATGTTTTGAAATAAGTTAGACAATATATGCATAGAACTTTCACATTAAACAGCACTAATCATAAATTTAGAAAGGATATTATTAATTCTCAGGCCTTAAGGAATAAATTGATCTTGAACTGGATTTAGGAAGGAGTGTCCTACATTAAGTATAGTTTAAGTATACTTAGAGTGTACCATAAGTTCAGTATACTTCAAGTACACTGTAGTTTCCGTAACACATAAGAAAACCTGTACAAAATCCAAAAGAGATATTGATTTTCCTTTAAAAAGGAGTGGTTATTAAATTAAAAAATAATTAAAATTATATAAAATAATTATTTGTTATGTTTGATCAGTTATGTCTTTTTTCATTCAAAGCACACAGTTCAGTTCACTCATCTAACCAGTTATCTGGGGATATCACTCCTACTAAACCTCCTCTACATTGTCTTATGCCTGTAGTTTAATGAAGGAAAATAGTTTAGGCTTCAGTTCCAGCTCTGCCACTGCTTTAACACATTAACATGACTAATCACTTCAAGGGCAGATATTTAAAAATTTGATGTGGAATGCTGAAAGCCTAAAATTTCATATCTAATTTATATATAAATGCTAAAATTTGCACACAGACTTAGACATTCACAGACACAGAGGCTGACTTCCAGAGATCCTCCCGACTGGAGTTTTAGCTTCTGTTAACTGCCAGGTTACTTGCAATTTACTATTTCCATAAAACACATTGAAAGCAGAATAAGACTTTTATAGAAAACACTGCTACAGTGCATGTTTTCCACTTCACAAGTGGAAAATTAAAGAATACATAACAAAACTGTAAGAGCAGTAAATATAGTATCATAGAATGTCAGGGGCTGGAAGGGACCTCGAAAGATCATCTAGTCCAACCATCTGCCAGAGCACGATCACCTAGACCAGAGATGTCTCAGTTTCATGCTTTGATTCTTTATTTCGGTGATAGCACTTCCTACTAGTATAATCTTCCCATTAAATTAATTAAATCCCAATCAAGCAAAACTGCCCAAAAAATCAAAACCTTAAACTCACAACCTTAATTTTGTCGAATACACTATTAGTCACATCAAGAAAATATATTTTTATTCTGATTTTAAACACTTGTCAATTCGTTTCAAAGATTATATATAAAAAAAAAAAAAAAAAAAAAGTTTCAAATCATATTTGCAGCCAGAGGAAATTGCAAAAAGTCTAACCTATTATTTGAAGGCAATGAGTCAGAGTGATTCACTTCAGCCTCTTGGTGATTTCTGTATGAACCAATCAAATGAAAGGGCATAAAAGCCATTCACAGTGAAGATAATCCTTACTTCTACCCAACATAAAATCTGATGCCATTAAAATGCATAACAGTGAGAAAGAAGAAAACATAAGAGTCAAAGTTTTTGCCTTCCCACACTCAAATCTCCACAACACCAACAGCAAAGCCTTAAAATCAAGCAAGTACCGTTAAAATGTTGGATCCTATAGTTCACATAATTTGTAAGAAAATGTGTAGCTAGAATGAGAGATTGCTTAATAACACTTTTGCACTTAAAAGGAAAACTTCATGTAGGTCAGCAAATGTCCCACACAGCCCATTCAGGATTATTAAAAACAATAGCATTTATGCAACTTGACCTTTAGCATGAACAAGAAAATAAATAAATGTATTATAGTTGAAATATCTAAGCTTAGGCCATTTTTTATGTGCTACATCATATATAAAGAATTCATAGTTTAGAATTTAAAAAAAAAAAATCTGAACAGATAAAAGTTGATGAAAGTATCTAAACTAAGGATATATATTCCTCTTCAAATACTCTAAAAATTATACATTTAGTTGTTATAGCACTGTGACATGCAGGACATGATAGTGTTTGTCTCAAACAATCCAAGAAGTTGAGACACTTACGACATCTGTTGTCTTGAGACCTCCCCCACCCTCTGCTAAGATATGTGCCTGAGATTGGAGATGGGGGGAGGTCTGCAGATGGTGCTGGGAGTGAAGTGTCCTCAAAAACTACCGGTCTTCCTGCAATAAATTAGCCAGAGTTGTCATCATCACGAATTAGCAAGACCAAGGACTCTGTTAACTACACTATACCCCCCCCTCTTATCTCTTGGAGGAATACAGAGAAGGTAGAAGGAATTCCTCATCTGCACAGGGAGAGAAGTGGGGGTGTAGTGGGCAAGAACCATATAAAAATTCTGGGACACTATGGGAAGAAGGAGAAACATTTTCCTGGAAAAGAAAAGCAGCTCTCTGCCCCACTGACATTGTCGTCTGGACCATGGTGGTGACTATTCTATCGCTTGCTGTCCTCTGCTTTCTCTTTTCTTTTCTGTTTCTAGTTTTCTCCCTGTCCTGTCTGCTTTAGAAACTTTGCGATGCTACTCTAATAAAACTTCACCATGCATGTGGCATCTGACCTCCTTTGCGTCTTAATTTCACCATTTGGGGATCACCTTTAAACCTTTCATAAAAATTGTCACGTATCCTAATATTGGATTGTGACAAGCACACAAGTGTTAGACACACCACACACACACACACACACACACACACACACACACACACACACAAACCTATGCTTTTCATTTCAGAGTTTGAAAGTAGAAGTATCTGTATGTAGAATAGTGCATATCATAAAGACCAATGCATTGAATTTCTACCAAAATCTAATGGAAGGAAACCTTTTTATCCCTCTAAGATAAAGGGGACAGTGTTTTAGATCAGTTGATAAACATCTATATATGCCAAATAGATAATTTCTATTAAAAAATATAAACTAATTTAAAAACCAACACATGAAACAAAGGAATGTGTGGGTTTTTTTCAGCTCATTTGTCACTGTGGCACAGCACCCCACCTGCTCCAATGTGGGGTCCTCTATGGGCTGAAGGATTATGTGCTCCACTGTGGATCTCCATGGGCTGCAGAGGGACAACCTGTCTCACCATGGTCTTCTCCACAGTTTGTAGGAGAATCTCTGTTCTGGTGCCTGAGGCAGCTTCCCCACACCTTTACTGACCTTGGTGTCTGCAGGGTTGTTCCCCTCACATATTCCCACCCCTCTTTCATCATTGCTGTTCCACAGCAGGGTTGTCTTTTTTTTCATCTTCTTAAATATGTTGTCCTAGAGGCACTACCACCATCACTGATGGGCTTGGCCTTGGCCACTGGTGGGTCCATCTTGGAGCCTGGTGGTGTTGGCTCTATCAGACTATCTAGCAGCTTCTTGTGGAAACCACCTGTGTGACCCTCTTGATACCAAAATCTTGCCACGTAAACCCAATACACTGGCCAAGATAGAGAAAAAAAGGTTTCACATTCAATCCTTGTGAGGACGATCTGTATGGAGTGCTAGGCACTGACCTCCTCTGTGAAATATAGACCCTGACAGAGGCTTTATCATTAAATATAGATACCTCAGAGTTGGATGCAAACAGTAAGCATGGAAAAGATTTTGTTGTTTAGCACTCCTGTCCTGAACACTCCTGACTGAAAAGCACTGCAAGGTAAACCATCATTCAGTAATCTGAATCCTCTCCTTATTTTTACCCTCTTTAGGATCTTCTTTGTCACCACAAGGTCTTAATTAGAAAAATATAGACTGTGTAAATTGGAGATGGCTTTTTTGTATTGTGTGGACACACTGCTAGGTCTATTTTAGTCTCTCACTATTATCTAATTTAACCTGTAAGACCTCATGACCTGTAATTATGTCCCATAATTTTCTAAAAATTCTTATTTCCCTGATTTTTCTACAATATACCTAACAAAGCAATCCTGTTTTACTGATTGTCAGAATTAAAATTGATATGTTTTACATTGAAGAGCATGAAATTGTGCTACTATTATTTTTTCATTAGTCAGTTTTGTCTCATTTTTTCTTCCTGGAAAAATTGGATTACATTAACATATCTCTGTTCAGATCTTGATTTGAGTCTGGAGCCTTTTAATAGAAGCTTTATATGACCTTGCTGCGTCATATTTAACTTTTTCCTCAAAATAATTTGGCCTGCATCAGGTTTGTTCTATTATACTATAGCTTCTTTGTTTTGTTTTGTGTTTTTGTTGGTTTCTTTAGTTTGT
This sequence comes from Ceyx melanurus, assembly GCA_024611195.1. NCBI lineage: Eukaryota > Metazoa > Chordata > Aves > Coraciiformes > Alcedinidae > Ceyx > Ceyx melanurus. The sequence goes on from JANHGL010001192.1 coordinate 51,423, forward strand.
TTTTTCCTATATTTCATCAATATATGCTGTTATTCTATTAATTGTTCGAGAATTTCAATTCCTTCTGTGTAATACTTTGTGTTCTGTTCATGATTGCTCTTTGATTACTTTAGAACAAGTTTTATAGCCTACATCAGTAATCTTGTTTAGCATAAATATTTCCAATCTGAATTCTATATTTTGTGTGGCTCATCTTCGAAGGCAAGATTTTATGTTTCTCATACTTCCAGGTAAAACACTATTAATTATTCTTAGAAGTCCTAGATTACAGCTGCATCTCTCAAAGTTGATGTAAGTCCCTCATATCTTCTCAGGTATGAGAAAAACCTTAACTCCTTATCCTACCTTCTTCTTTCAGTCTGTTGTTACTGACATCATCTTTCCATGGGTTTAGCTAATTTATTCTTGTTCCTTAGTACTGCTATTTCTAATTAACAACATTGCCTACATACTCCTCATAGAAATCTCTCAACTTCCCCCCCCCCCCCCCCAATTTGCCTCTTTTTTTCCTCCTGACTTATACATGTGATCACACTCTTCAGCGAATCACCCATTTTTAAGAGCTTGCCCTCTAGCTTCTCTTTCTCAGTAAATTTTAAGCGCAGAGTTTGGAGAAATAACTCATCTTCCTATCATGTTAGAAACCCTTTCTGACTTCCATCATCTCTCCTTGGTGCATTTTCAGTTCTCAAATCTGAACTCTCCCTGTCAATATTTCATTCATAAATAACTCATGTCAGGTAGCCACTCAAGAACAATGTACCTCCAGCAGTTTTGTCTCACACAAAAGTAACCATTTTGTCTCCTCCATCTTTGGGTCGCTTTCACTGCTTCCTCAAGTTCTATGAACATCTCTTTCTAGTTCTCACATTTAAAAAGAAAAACAATACTCCTGAAACCTACCCCTCCTAGCCATGATATTTCTCATTTTCTTCTCACTGTGCCATTTGACCTTTCAGGTCCAAAGTACAGAAACAAAGCTCTGCTTCTCAGCAAATGACAATCTGTCTGTGGACTGAAGGAGTGTATTTTATTTTCATAAAGAAATATCTGGAGAGATTCTGCTCAAGGAATTTTAAGAGGAAATAGTCTGTCAATAGAGAAAATGCACACAGAAAACACACATTCTATCTGATATTAACACTAAATTGTTCATTATTTATGACTCGAAAATATGAATTTGAATTAGGAATACCAATGCCATTTGTAGGCATCCATTTCAACATGTGGCTATGCTTGTAAGGTAAACAGAGAGTAAAGGAAGAATAAACATTAATGTTCCTAGAATTTAACTCTTTAAGAATACCAACATCCATTTTGACAAGTAGGAATTTTAAGAGAAATTTTATATTTGCTGTTATATAAGAAAATCAAACATATTTGGTTAATAACTTTATCAATTATACGGATGAGGGGACTGAGGGCACCCTCACTAAATTTGCAGATAACACCACCTTGGTTGGAATGTGGAAGGTAGAAAGATTCTATACAGGGATCTGGACAGATTGGATTGATAGACCAATGCCAATTGTATGCTGTTCAAGCTAAGTGCTGGGTTCTGCACTTGTGTCACAACAGTGCAAGGCAATGCTATAGGCTTGGAAAAGGGTGGCATGAAAGCTACCTGAAAGAAAACTGACCTTGAGGTGTTAGTCAACAGCTGGCAGTACATGAGCCAGGAGTGTGCTCAGGTGACCAAGACAACATCCTGTCTTGTATAAGAAATTGTGTAGCCAGCAGAACTAGGGCAGTGATTGTCCCCCTGTACTCAGCACTGATGAGGCTGCACCACAAATAACAGGTTCAGCTTTGGGCCCCTAGTTACAAGAACATTGAAATGATGGATCATGTTCAAAGAAGGGCAAGGAAGCCAGTAAAGGGTCTCAAGAACAAGTCCTAGCAGGAATGGCTGAAGGAACTTTAGCTTGGAAAAAGAAGTCTCCGGGATGACCTTATCTCTCTCTACAACTACCTGAAAGGCCATTGTAGGCAGGTTAGGATAGAACTCTCCTCCCAAGTAGGAAGTGATAGGAGGAGAGTAAATGGCTTCAAGTTGCACCAGGGGCAGTTTAAGGTGGGTATTAGGAAAAAAATCTTCACCAAAAGGGTTGTGAAGCCCTGGAACAGGGAAGTGGTGAGTCACCAAACCTGTAAAGATTTAAAAGCCATGTAGAAATGCTTAGAGAGATGGCTGGACTTGACAGTGTTAGGTTTGTGCTTGAACTTCATCTTAGGGGACTTTTACAGCCTAAACAATTCTATAATTCTATGAATCTATATTTACTTTTGTCTTATTCAACTGGCTAAATAAATGAATAACAAACTCTTCCCGGTATCATTAGAGTAAGAAGTTGAAATCAACTTCCCAAAATAAAATTCAAACTGCAACCACAGAACCAATTTTTCTCAAAGAAAATTAGAGATGAAGCTCTAAATCATTAAAGTACAGTTAAAGAAGCTTACAATTAACAGTCCTTTAGGCTGCTACAGTGGTAAACCAAATCATTACCTGACCTCTAATGTGGTGAACTAGGCTATAAAAAAGGACCCAGCATAGATGGACTTCTTGAGAAGAATCACTCTGATGAGTTTAAAGACTTTAAATCTTGAAATGCATGCTTAATTTTATGCTCAGGAATAATTCGACTGACTTCTTGGTCTTAAAGGACTGAAAGTGTGCATGGTGAGTACATGTAATATTCCAGGCTTTAAAAATGTTGGCATGCAAGTTACTACTGGGATTTTAAAAATGGTTATATTTCTTTGTATATAATTGTGTCTTCAAAAAAGCTTCATTATCTTCAAATTTTAATGAGCGTATCAAAGGAAATCCCAGAACAACCCGTAGTTTGAAGAACATTACTAGCTGGTGCAAGATTATTAGCTTTAAAAGCAATATAGAAAAAATGGGGGGAAAATACAGAGTCAAAACAGTTTCATTACCAGCTGTTTGGAAATACATTGTTCTTAAATTTGTAGTGATTGTTTTTTTTAAGTTTTGAGCTGTTTTTTTTGTTTGTTTGTTTTTGTCTTTTCAGTAGAAAGAGTGCATCTCTATCCCAAACAGAAAAAAAATTAAATCATATTTACCTTCGGATCTGGTCTAATATATGACAACATAAATATTTATTAACACATTAATGCCAGGACTGTGAGCTTTCTGGCATCAAGCCATATTAAGCTGTGCATCTGCATACACAGAGGACAACACATTAGCATGTGTACTAAACCATCCCCAATTCTTCTTCCTCCTTTGTTCTCTATGAAAACCAATTATATTTGGAATTACTAAGCCTCTTCTGTACTTTGTTGAGTAATAAATGGATAGTTAGTCAAACTGAAAAACTATGACACCACAGGGTGAGTGTCAATTAGACCGTTTTTAAATTGCCCTTCAGCTTGCTGGATTAACTTTAATTGACATCCCAATAATATCCCATGTTAAATAATTTACAATGGGTTTCGACTCCCCAAAGCATTATTTAATGCCTTGCAATTATTAAAGTAGCATGCACCATCAAATTGGTCAGATAAGTTAGTTAGAAAAAGGCTGGAATCTCTTTCCTGTGGGGAAATGTACACTATGGACACAGATTTTACATCATAATAACCAGTTTAGAGGTCATTAATGCATGTTAAATGGACAAAATCTACTAAGAAAGTTACTTACTTTCTGTATTTACAATAAAATAAAAATTGTTTATTTTTAAAGCTGAAGTAGGTGGACAGAATGATCACTGAATAAATGCAAAGAGCAAAAATTGCTGAATAGCTTATACTTAATTTTTTAAAACCTCTGTTCTGAGAAAAGATTCTGAATAAATATTACAACCTAACTACATGAAACACAAATGCACATAGCAGGAATTTAGAGGAGCTTTGTGTTTTAAAATTTTTGCTTATGGATGTAGAGCATATAATACTGGAGAAATGCAGGGTTTTTTTGTGGTAGAGAAAAAAGAATTTTTGACATGTAATATAGTACTGATCACTTAGATGAATGATTTTCAGGCTTTCTTCTTTGGAGAAGAAAGAAATGCACCAGACCTCTTCCTAGCATAAGACCATATCCAAATTTAGTTTAGGAATTTTAATAGCTATGAATATAACAAATATTTTACGAATCACTTCACCATTCTTTAGCTAAATCTGAAGATAAAGTATATAATTTAAGGTCGATTTTATATTACTCATCAACTAAATCAAATCCACAGATGAAGGATCTATATTTTATCATCCAGCAGACAAATCATATTAAGGACCTGGCCATGCTTTCATGGAGATCAGTCCTTTTTCAACTACAGTTCTATTGACCTTAGTTGCTTTAAGTCTGATTTATACTGTTATGAAAGGGAAAATAAACTGTTTATTTTTAAATCTTACTCTCTGATTGATTTTAATTATGCAAATGAAGTGTATTCCTGTCAAAAGCAGTTGATACTTTGAAAAATTAAGATTACACCTATGGTGAAGCAGAGCAGCTGGAGAGCAGGAGTTAAGATCCACTTTTACAGCTCAATGTGGTGCTAGAAGGACTGGCTACTAGATCTTCTACAAGATATGAAAACAGTTCCTTAAATCAGGCAGAAATGTCAACATTTATTTTCTTCTTATAAAAAAACAAACACACAACATGGTCCAAGATTATTCATGTCATATTTGCTTTAAAGATTCATTCTAGATGCAGCAACAAACACATAAGACTATACCTTGAAATTGTTTCAGGTCATTTGAAAGGTCATTTGCTCCTCCTCTCTCTCCCTCCTGTTCTCAGGCCCTGGAAGCAAGATCAGCTCTTGAACAAACTACCTGTGGGATGTACAGATTCAACATGAGTAGGCTAATTTTCACAACATATTAAAGGTTAACTGACCTCAGAAATCATGTCATAGCTACTGTCTAAAATCTCACTGCAGATGTTAGAAATTTTAAGAAGAAAATGAACTAATTTAGTTCATTAAAATTAGTTCATATGTGAAAATAAGCATCTTAGAACTAGCAGAGCCCATACTTACAGTTTCATGAAGCTAAAGTGGACATTTTTTCTATATATAAAATTTAAGGGTCAATTTTCTACTTCTGGGTAAAGAAAAATGACATATTGGAGCACTCAGTAACCTGACTCCATGTAACAGAGACTGACTGACCGTTGGCTTCCACCAGTTTGGGGGTTTTGTAATTTCTTCCCATTCCTATGTGCATTTTGTTAAAGAGTAGGTATTGTTATCATGCTTCGTATTTTATCCTTTTGAAGCACTAGTAGAAAGACAAGAAGTGAGAAGGCATTTTTCACTCTGTCACAAATGAGCAGAAAAGATATAGTCAATGTAATATAAAAGACTGAGCCAATTACAGAGGTCATTTTGGTTTGACCAGGAAAAATGTCAGGTACTGGGATTGAAAACCTCCCTGAATGAAACATAGCAACCTAAGCACATCTTTGCAATAACATATGAAAACTATTTTAAAGAACAATCTGAGTACATGATGAATATAAAATGCTCATCTGTTTAAGTCAAGTTGAATTCTGACACCATTGCACCTTCCTGCCTTGGAAGTGTATTCATTTTAACATGGCATTCATGATCTTGTTTAGTCACTGTGTGTATATATAGATATGCATACTTATGAATTCTGCTTTTGTTTTTTCTTGAATAGATAAATGTTTGCCTTTACTGGTTGTCCTTTCCCATTGTCTTACCTGACATTGTTTTTAAGTGCAAGATTCTGCAAAATTTGTTAAAGACAATTGTCCAGCAAACTCCTTTTGCTATGACAAAACAAAACAAAATTCCCATATATATAGATTAATATATATATATATATCTTTCTCAATGGAGGGAAAATTAAGTATTGCTGAAATGAGGAATGCCATATTTCAAGCACTAAGCGCACCTACTCCTTAGTAACTCCTTAGAAGTATGTTGCTTCATGGCTTCAGATTTCAGTTTGTATTTTTTTTTTCATATACTGAAGTCATTGTAAGGATGAGATGATTTAGGAATCTTTGGGAACTGGGAAGCTATTGGTATTGCAGAAAAACAAATGTTTATGTGAAGTCATTTCTGCCATCTGGCAGCAAGCTGAACTATATTTGACATTCACCAAAAAAAAAATAAAAATTAAAAATCCTGTTTTATGAATAACCAGCAACATATATTTATACAATCACAAGTGACCTAATTTCCACAAATTAACAAAATAGTACTCCTTAGCTGAAAAGTGGCAGCTGTAACAACTATGGCAGTCAGCTAACATTATGCATACCTTGTATTTGCAATGAATAAAACCATGAAGGAGCTTCTACTGAAAGACCTCAATATCTTTAAAGCACATTTATGCAAACTTTTTCTATGTAATTGGGCTTTGCAAGAAACGTGGCAAATTTTCAACAAAATTTGCCAAAAGTCAGTACATTTGAAAAAGCTAAGAAAAATGAGCAATCTTTTCAATGAAAAATATGTACATATATGTTCCAAAAATATGTTTGCTAATTGACTGTGAATTTATTTCCATTAACTTTGGCATACTTACAATAGGGAAGGGAGATTTATCCCAAAGTTAAAAAAGACAGATAAAACCAATAAAACAAAACAAAAAAAGTCTGCTATACAACACAGCAGGAAAGCTTGTGCCTCTTACAGCAAAATACCCAGTACTATCACATTTTCTCTCCAGACATTTTAATATTAGAAGATTGTAAACAGACAGTATTTCAGTTTTATAGCCTACCCTCATGAGAAAAATAGGGGGAAAAAAGAGTTATGGAATAAAAGAATTGTTTTGTATAGTGAAAGCTTGGTAGGTGGCTGTGCTGTTTTCATATAAGATTTTTTTTTAACAATAAAGCAGGTTCTTTTTTTGCTGGTTACACAGTGCAATAAAAACCACCTCACCACACACAAACAAAAAAGAAAAAAACATTCTATCTCATTTCTCAGAATAAATTATTACCAAGTTCACTGAGAAGCTGACCCTGCATTTTATCTATATTCTCTTCTTCCAGTTCATTAGCAGGATAGAGCTTTTTTGTTTTCCTGTTTTTAGTGGCATTTTTAATGCAATTAAAAAGATTAGTATGTTAGCAGTTGCAGGTGCAGAAAAGTTTTGGATAAGCATGAACGAGTTTGTCAAAGAAAGCAATATGAACTGCTCCCCAAGACATGAGCCATCATGTTTCATGTTGTGCTCCTCCTCTCACAACAGTCCGCAGCACAACATCTCACAGTCCCAACTGAGAGGTGTGAAGAGGACACGAGCAACGTGGACAAGGGGAAAGCAATAGATTTATTTTGTTAAGTAGCATCTGGAAGACTAAAATGTGGCAGTGGACCAATTTTATCTTCATGTTCCCTCTCTCCAGCTCAGAAAAGTTTTATCTTGCCTAAGAGGAGCAGATGCTCTCACTACAGTGTACAGTCTGCACACCAGGGGCTAGTTACTTACAACTCAGGTGTCATATCAGAACTCCAGCCATATCACTAGATTACCAGATGCTGATATGCTCTGCTTTCCTGTCTCCAGCACATCCTACTGTGAGCTCCATGACATTGCTGCTATGCTCATATTATCTCTGTATTGGAACACTGTGACCAGGGTAGAGCAAGAATGAGAGCCCTGTCCTACCTACATACTGCCCTACCAAAATAAAGTTATGCCTTCAACTAAGTTAATTACTAGCATGGTATTATTATGTGAGATAAGAAGCATTACTATTTTAAATCATTCAAATCATAATCCCCACCAGTAGGCACTTTGAAACCACCAAAATAGTGGTTTCAAAATAGAAATAGTAAGACTATTTCTGAACTACTCATATAATAAACATGGAGGTCTATCTGCAAATGTTAACACCTGCATGATAAAAATCCATTACACAAACACACTTGGGGAATCTTTCAAAAAACCACCTTGACCTTGCAATCTAGTAGAGAATGAGGACAGAGATTTATGGTTCTTAAGCTGTGTGCTGAAGTACTTTGACAGCTCCTGAAGGACTGCACCCCAAGGAAAAGACCATTGATAGAGCAGTTCATTGAAGAACTGTGTCCCATGGGAAGGACTTACGTTAGAGATGTTCATGAAGGGCTGTTTCCTGTGGGAGGGAACCCATCCTGGAGCAATTATCAATGTAAAAACCTTCCCATCTACAGGAGGAAAGGTTGGAGAGTCCACATAAACATGTATTCAGAGAAGACAGGAAAGAGATTTTGTTTTCAATACTCTTTCATCATTGTGTTAATATATGGAACACAAATAACACATTAAAATTAGGTGCCAGGTGAGGAAACAGGGTATTTCAAGCCTCTATCTAAGAGAAATAAATATTTCTTGACTCTCAGAACTAATGAATAGTAGAATGTAGCCATTTCTGCCACATCTGAGACCTCATCTATTCTCCCTCCTCCCTGACACTGCCTACCACACAGACTCTATCTAGCCTCTCTGTTTAAGTACTTCTCCATGTTTAGTCTGGTAATACTGACATTCTCTGTGTTCCAGGTATTGGAAGTGTCCATGAGGTCAGACAGCCACAAACATGTTTTACACCAATAAATCACAAAAAGACTTCCAGACAGTTCCAAGAAAAAATTTCTAGCCTAGGGCGCTTGGTTCCACACACAGCATTGTCACTCCAAGCACATTCCTACTACCTACAAGAACACGTTTTTCTTTTTCCCAGATTGTTGGAGAGACTGAGCTTGATTAGCTTATTGGGAGAGAGGGTAAGGTGCTAGAATGTTAATGTACATTTCTGGGAATTACTTACAGAGGAAGGACTGCCACTCTGAAAGATCAACTTTGCTTTTAGCCTTGAGAAAGAAAGTCTTTAGTTATTCTTAACAGAGTGAATTTCACACTTCAGGTTCTGCTGTAGTCAGAGGTTCTTCCTTGCAGAATAGTCTAAAGCACACCTAGAAGAAATAAATCAAACTTTATGTTGTAATTTTACCTTAAATTTTTTATCAAAGAAATAGTGTAAGGTTGGTTCTTTTCGACTCTGAACAAAACTACATATTATGAATTTGATTTTTTTTTTTCTGATGCTGAAATATACACCATAAGAAAAAAGATATGATCTGACTGGTAAATACTGAGATTTTTGGCTTATGTGACAAATTATTTTGGAAGTATACTAATTAGATCTAGGTTATGAGCATTGCATGAATTATAAAATGTTATGCATCAGTACTATTAATAGAAATCTTTTAATTATAAAATAATGTTACAGCTAAAAAGATACTTCTGTAATCTATATTAATTCACTTACTATTTCAGTTACTAGGGTTTTATTTTATAATTAAAATGCTTTCCAGTAATATTATTTCCATGGAACATTTCTATATATAGTGAGAACCTACATCAATTAACTCACAGATAACCAAAACTACAACATTTTCTAAAGAACAAATTAATTATAGTAAAATAATTAAAGTCTTCATTTATTACATCACTCTGGTAAAAATAGTGCTTAGTTAGCTGCTGACTCAGCAAACTTATTAGCTTTATGCCTATTGGCGCTTTAATTCAAAGTCAAGAAACGTAGGAAAAAAAAGTTAAAAAAAGGGACATGGGACCTGGCTACACAGAGAGACTTACTAATTGATAGTTTTCCAATGAAACAATGAATGGAAAATATCTATTCATAACCATAACATGGGCTGAAAACAAATTCTAAGTAGTTGTTTTGAGACAAAGATGCACTTCCGTGTTTTCTGTCTCCTGCTGTTTGGAAAGGAGAAAGAGGAACAAAGTAAAGGCCAATACAGCAGTCATAGACCCATGACAGCTGAAATATTTTAAAATTATTTGGTCAGAAAAATCAAATGGTTCATGTTACATTTAATTTCAACTACCTCTCCACTGCCTCACTGCAAGTTCCTTCAAATACCTCACTACCCTCAATATACTTTTTAACGTGGAAGTTTTAAGACCAGTCTGCATTGTCCCAGGGGCATCAGGAGGTGACAGATGGGACTGAAGCATCTCGTTGAAGTTGAATCAGGAAATCATTGGTTTTACATAAAAGAGATCTAAATGACAGAGTTACTTTCAAAGATTTTCGACTAATACATCTGAATTTCTTTACCTGTGAAACAGAGGTAATAAGTGACCTGACTCTCAGGAATGTTATGCATTATGTGGTGTTTACCAACAGTGTCACACTGTGATGTGATTCACTGTATTTCATAACCCTTTTTGAAAGGCACTAATTGAAACTGTCCAGGAAGAAGGGAGGCAAAAATACTGAAGAACAGAAAAGCCAAATAAAATTAAAATGAAGTGAAGCTGACAGACAAAAGCTTTCAGGTTTCCGGTTAATTCAGGCAGACCTTTACACTGATTTTACATTAAATTTAGTTTCTTCACAGTGATTGGAGGGTCAAATTATTTAGCCATGAAGAGAGAAAATAAATTTTCCTAAAACCAAAATATTCCAACAATTTCTTCTCAGTATAAACTCATTTAAATACTTCTCAGTATAAACTCATTTAAATACTTCAAATATGAATTCCAACTGACTCCAGCCTGACTACAATTTTGATGTGCTTCAAAGCATTACATGCTGTATTTTTAACACAGGAAAAATCCTCTTTTGCCATCATTTAAATATTACAAAACCTAAGCACATTTTATTAATGCTGCTATATCCTTGCATGCACTTTGGTATTACCACCAAAAAAAGTCTCTTCAGACAACCATCTCTTTAAAGGCACATAGAATACCTGAACTCAAAACTGCAAATTACAAAATAAAATTGCCAATATTTGAACTAATTTACTTTTTAAAAATTTAAATATTCGTAATCTTGGATCAACACCAAAAAAGCAATTCCTTTTTTCACAAATAATAATTTTATAGCTTTGAACTGCTTAAATTTCTTTTGGATCTTTTTGAGCCAGTATTTTAAATAAGTCCTGATCTTGTAATATGGAAATTAATATATTATTATTAATATAATATTTATTTATTTTTAAGAATAATGTGGCATCATAGTCTCCATGATGTGGACAAGTAAAGCTAACCAGACTTCTGGTGGGAAACTTTCCTTATCCATACTGAGCATCCATTGTGTTAGTCTAGTCTTTATATAACAAACTTGCTTTTGTAATGAAAGAAAATGGGAAATAACAACATAACTTAAGCTTCTGGTTTTTGTATTAAAAAAAATAAAATCTTGTAAAGTAAAGCAAGGATTTAAAAAGTGGAGCTCCATTGAGGTGAAAGGACTTCCATGAACAAAAGAGGCTGAAGGCAGGTGCCTGATGGGTGCATGTGGAAAAGAGGCTGTTACATCAGGGCTATGATGTCATAACTCAGTGCTGGAACCCCTTTCCCAGTCAAGACACCTCATGCTAGGTTGGTACAAGGCAATCCTCACAGTCTTGAACCTAAATTGCAGGAAAGACATAAAATACAAAGCTGGGGGAAGAAAAACCATTTCAAGTGATTTTGTTTTTCAACATCAATTATCCCACTCAAAAAGTCCACCATGAAACAGTGTGGAGGTTTTCAAGAGGTAACAAAGGTAGTGCTGGAAGAGAAGATGAGTGAATCACTAAACAGATGTGGGCAAACTCCATTTTGTTTTCCAGTTCCCTCTGTTATTGTTTTCAGTTCCTCTGTCCAGGGATGGATCATCATTTGCTATTCAAAAATGCAATGGTCCTGACAAAGACATGCTGTGCTGCTGACAAGACTTTAGTGCCCTCAGAGAACCATCTTAAATGAGTTTACTGGGTAACCATGTTTAGCAAAGCATTAGAAAACGGAGGAGGTGGGAAACAGCCTTGACAAGGCAGCAGTACTTGCAGTCTGAAGAGAACACAGAAGCTAAATCAGGGCCTTGGAAGATTCTCAGGAGACTTCTTTATATAACTTAAAAAAAAAAAAAAAAAAAAAAAGAACTTCAAACTTCACAAATTATATTAATTACAAGTGCTAGAAAAGAAGTATTTTTAGAGCAGACCAAGAATGAGAAGCATCCTGAGCTAGATAGATGAACACAGTGCCTGGAAGGCAGAGGCCCCTGCTGATGAGCAGAGATGAGGTCTTCTCTGACCTTTCACACCAACAAAGAAACCCTCTTAGTGTGCTCAGAGTGAGCCAAACAGGCTTTGGCAAGCAGAAGCACCCTTTGCCAGGATGCCAGAAAGCATGCCAGGTGACATTGTCACCTCTTACCTTCTGACCCACAGCTTTTTTTTTCAGAAGCAGCACAGCAGGAAATATTAGTTTGAGAATTCATCCTATCACAAGTATGAAGAACAGTCTTTGAATTTCCAGTGTCTTTGCCAGCTGGCAACAAATGGAATTCAAAATGTATTATGGAAATCAGTTACAGTTAAAAGAAAAAAAAAAAAGAGAATTTTTCTACTTGAAAAAGAGAAAGGTAAACGTTTTTGAGTTTTCAAGTAAAAACATTTTGTACTGTTCTACTTTAAAGTAAATACTGAGAGAAAATAAGTTACTTTTTTGGGCTTAAATAGAAGGAAGCTTGTAAGGGTGATAGAGTTTTTAAAATAAAACATCTGAAGGAAAACCTGACAAATGGCAAACACATGAAGTAGTACAACTGCAAGTATTCACCAAATTAAAATTCAAAGGAATGTCTTCAAAACCCATAGGTTTTTGAACGTATAACTTTCATATGACAAAAATGTTAACAGAGTGAGCACATTTAATGTTGGGGAGGAAACCTTCTTTGCTTTTTCCTTCAAGTTCTTTATCAGTTTTACTTTTTCACACAGCACTAAGTTCCACATCAAGTAGTGTTGTGGTCCACAATATAAGCAGGATATAAGAATGTTAGAATATGTCCAAAGGTGTTCAGCAGAGGTGGTGAAAGGAGTAGAAGGCAAGACTTACGAGGAGCAGCTAAAAATACTAATTTTTCTCAGATTACAGAAAAGGAGACTGAGGGGTGACCTCATTGCTGTTTAAAATTCCTCATGAAAAGGAGCAGAGAGGGAGGTGCTGTCTGGTATTCTGGAAGTAGGACATGGGGGGAATGGCTTAAAGATGCATCTAGAAAGTTCAGATGGGGTATTAGGGAAAAGGTCTTTAGTCAGAGAATGGTCAAACACTGGAACACACTCCCCAGAGAATCAGTCACGGCTCTGGGCCTGTCTGTCAAGAAGAATTTGGACAATGCTCTTAGACATATGGCTTAACTTCTAGGCTGCCTTCTGTGGAGTCAGGAGATGGACTCAATGATCTTCATGGTTCCCTTGTAGCTCAGAATATTCAAGTTCTTTATCATTTTTTCTTTGATTCCAAAGCTGACTTACATATATATTTTCCCTTCACTGGCTGTGTGAAAAACAAACAGCAGTCATACCCTTTAGCAACTCTTCCTTAGGTGTCATGTCCTAGATATCGTGGAAAAAAGGTGGTGGGGGAGAGAGGGAACCATTCTAGTCTTCAGCTGTCCCTTGAACGTACATTCCTTCTGTCTCCAAACAAACAATTCAAATAGTGTTACATGTAATTAAACTGTATTTCTGTTGTTTCTTTCTTCAATTGTTACCCCTAAACAATGTCGTTCTGTATTAACCACTCATACTTCTATCTCTGTTGTACTTTCTTTTGCATACTTTTCCTTAGTATTTTAAGTGCCTAACACTTTTTTTTTTTCCCCCTTTGGAAACAGTTGTGGGATTTCTACTTCCAGAAAGTTAGAGATTATTTCAAAGAGTTACAGAGAAAAATGACAATAACCTATGGGAAGAATCACTTTCCATTAGAGGGCAAATAATTGGGTCCAAGAGCCATCAGCTCTTACACTCTTCAATTTTAATCTTGAAAAAGGTCTGTAAAATGATGAATTCACCTTTTCCCTCTAAGGAGCTGAGAGTCACCAGATTAAATAACCATTTTCAGGTTGAAGGTTTAAAATTACATCATGCAGTGGTCAAAGGGTTGGAGTGGCAGTTCAGCAAGCTGATATTATGTCTACGTGTGATGCCAAAATGATCCAAGTAACCTTATTGCTTTGTCTTTGTTCTCATACTTGTGAAGTCATCTAGGAAAACACTGTCATGTAAACCTGAATTTGTACATTCATAGCAGGGAAACAATGAAAATGAATCTGATTTTCCCCTAGTGTAAAAATTTACATGATGAGAAAGACAGAAAAGACTCACATATATTAACTGCAATCAATTTTGGAGTTTTCATACTCTTCTGAAAAAGAAGAGTATGAAAATTTCATTAAAAATGGCAAATAAATGTATTTAAATAGAGGTAATATATTTTCTGTAAAATACAAGAAGAGTGAAACAGTTTATGTAGGAGATTAAAGATATTTCTGGGTGCCCTTCTGGTCAAAATTCAATGTATGATCTTGGACAATTAAATATGACTTATTGTGATTTCATTTACATCACTGTAAAGTAATTCATACTTTATAGATATGTATGTATAATGAAAGTTTGAAAGGTATTTGTATGGGCCAAAATTACATATGTCATGGAAGTAGTAATGTGTGCCATCTGATGCTCTCCTAGTTCAACATATTGTGTCCCTATCTTATCCACAACCAGCATGGAAGCATTAAATTTGATGTGCTGTAGTATGAAGCAACATACTTGAGTGTATATATCTATTATCAAAGTTATTTACAAGTCCCCATTTCCTAGTGTCTCTTTTGTAAGCTAGAACATAATTTTCTCTAAGAACTGTAGTTCTTGAATGGGGAAAAGAAATTGAGCCTGGGGGCAATGTCAGCAATCATGCCTGGTCTTACAAGGGAGTTGAACAATTCCTCCTAACCTCTCAATCTGAATAGGCTTAGTCTAATATTAGGTGAAGGAGACATCTACTTAAAATTTATATTCAGATGCTGAAACACTGAGTTTATACTTCACATATTTTTTACAAAATGTGCAGAAACTGCAAGCTATGCTGCCTCGCCATCCAGTTCTTCTCATTAGTCTTGTTTACTACCTGTCCTTCAAATTGACTGTCTTTGCTAATAAACTCTCTGGATTAAAGGCTTTTCAATATAAATTCCAGAATCAAACTCAGTTAATATAGCTATTCAGACAATTTTCTCTAAAACCTTTCTAATTCAGCAGTATGTAGCTCATTTCCCACATATCCGGAGTTCTAAATTACCTGAAGAAATTTATTGCTGAAAATGAAGGTAACTGTTAATATAAAATCAGGTTAAGTTATTCTCTTAGAAAGGTCTGCTTCTACCTTGAAATATGCAGCAAGTTCTGCCAACTGTGAATACCTCACCTACCTACCTAAAGACTAAATCTACCGTAGGTGACACTTGAATCCTTCCTGCTCATCTGTGGGACCAACATTTTACCCTATAAAATGCTTATTTTCTCACACTGACAAGTTGTTGACTCACCAGGCAGACTGAGAAGCAAAGGTGGAGGCCATGTGTCAATCACCTCCCATCACATTCCTCAGTCCAAATGTCAGTGACCGGACAAACCTGGGTTTACAGGTGTCCTGTCTGGACAAACAGCTCTTCAGGTTTCAAATAGGATTCAGATGCTCTCTCACCATAAGCTTTACAACCTGAATAATATAAAATATTCCCCAGTGGTAAGGGGTGAAATTGAATAGAGAAGGAGGGGTTTAGTTTTTTTCAAATTTTAGAATAAATTACAACTTTCAGAACTTAACCTTCAGCAATTATTTTGTTTTAACAAAAAAAAAGGAAAAAAAACCCCAACTTCAATATTAGTATTAATCTACAGCTGCTATGGTAATATTTTCTTTCAGCTGAAGCATGGTCCAGGAGATGTCCCTGATACTGAAGCAGTGCTCATGATTTAGGGGACAAATAACTTTCAGAAGCATTATTGCATTTACATGAAGGAACAAATTACACATATTTTTCTATAGCCATCAATGCCCCAGATAATCATCACAGCCACATTTGAGGGATGAATTTAGTTCAGGCACCTTTTTAGAGCAAGGATCCTTACTCATTAGAAAAATACATATTAGAGGTAAAAGCAAAATACAGTGCAAGACTATCACATATTTGTATTAAATAGATTGCAACTATGAGCTACTTAGCTTTCACAGGGACACCTTATTACTACACTGGGACTTAAACAGGAAAAAACAAATGAGTAATATTCCACTGCAGTCAAAAGCCATTATTATACACTTGAAAAAGCATGGGTAAGAAGCATCTTGCAAATAAAATCATTTTTTCTGTTTAATAAACTTAAAAATGGTTTATTTTTATCTGAGTTTTGTATTGATCATCTCACAATCATAAACACTGAACTTTTAGAAAAAAAAAGTAATGACAGCATCAAGGTTTCAAGTAAACATTGATTTAAAAATACTAAGGGTATTTTTAATCCTAGGAAATTTTCTGGATTCTGCATCATACAGAGATAGACATTTATAACACCAGCCTGAATGTCTAGAAATTTGGATTAATGTACTGAAAGCACCATAAATGAAAGGCTCAGGTGGTTCTTAGTAAAGTAGAAATTCCTTTTGGTAACAGTACCCACATAATTACACGAAACAATACATTTGCCTAAAATCTTCCATAAAGAATTTTGCTTATTAACAAATAAACTGAACACTATCATTACTTACTCTTGTATAAAGTTGTTCATGTGCTGTTCACATTGCAGAAGAGTCATCCAAGTTTTAACATTAAAGTCACTTCAAGAGTCACTTCAACCTCTGCTGCTACACATTGTTTCCACTGTATTGCCACTTGAACATCTTGGTTCCATTCCTTCCATCACAGCAGGTAACTGCTACTCCCTGGACAATCTGCTAGCTAGACCTGATGTGTAGGCATTTCCCAGTGACACTAACTCCTCCATTTCCAAATACAGACTAAATAAAATAATTTAAATACTCTATCTATGAGCTCCAAATTTCCTGAGCTTTTTAGTTTTTTCCCTGCCACTATGCTGTTTCAGTTTTAATGGGAAAAAAAAACCCCTGTGATATGAAATGAAACAAAATGCTAGTAAAAAAAAATAAACACAGTGAAAATGTATATATAATTATATCTTCCATATAACTCTAGTAAATAACAGCTGTTCCTTTAGAACAGTAAAAAATAAATAATATAATCTCCAGCATCTTAGTCTAAAGAACACAACGCAAATTAAAACAGAGAAAAAAAAACCCCCACCCTAATGCATCAAAGAGAAAAATACATATAAATAAAGATTTCAGAACATGCACACAACCTAGAATATATCTGAAGCTTCTATGATTCACTGTCACAACCACTTATTTTTCTGGAAACTATATTTTTATCATGGATTTGTCACAAGGAAAATAATCTAAAGACAAAAGACACATTATGAATCATCTCTATAAAAGAGATGCATTCAAATACTTCAAATATAAATTTAACACCTAGGAAGCAGAATAAAAAATTACATGCACATATAGTAAATTGATCCAGAAAAACCTCAGGTATCATTACTTACTGAGCAACACTAATAGCTAACACAAAATTATCAGCTTTTATGAGAACTCATATGTTTGTATATGGAGTGGTCACAGACTGTTAATGTGTTACAGTCATGCCTGGTTCAAGGGGACATGATATCCTGCTAGAAACCATTACCATGAGGAACTCACAAAATTCCATAGCAATATGTTATAATTTTAAAAATTTTATTATCTTATTAATATTTTTTTTTTTCAAGGAAATATTTCTGGTTTCCCACCAGCAGATTTTATCACCCCAAGTTCACTTGATAGGCTGGTACCAAGCTGAACGTCTCTAAGGACTGAGTAGCTGGTGTACTTTTGGGAAATTTGGAGTCTAGATTATGATTGTTTTGTCATTTCCTGATTATTAAAATTTGTGCTGATCTGCAGATGGTTCAGGTGACTAAAAGCCTATGTAACTGAAAACTTTAGATAGCAAGAAATTTACACTAATTACTAGAAATTCTGTGTAACTGAAAGCTATGATAATGGCTACAGTAAGTTACACTAGCTGCTGGAAATTGCAGATAACAATAAGCTATGATGATTTTTACAATTTTTATGTAATATTAAAGGTCCAATAATAACTACAATGTTGTGGCCTGTCCTCATTCTACCTAAACCAATATGCCTATCCCTGTAACGTCAGCTAACACTAAGACATGGACATTTGAATGCAAAATAGAAGATTAAAAAAAAAATAGGAAAAATCCTTTGAAGACAAAGTGATAAGAAACTGCACTTAACAGCATTTTCATGCTGAGCCAAAATTCTTTTTTTTTTCCTGTAAACATTGGGATTAACTTTTTTCCTCAACCTTCATTTCCTTTTTATTTACATGTATTGTTATACACTCATACATACATATATGCATACACACCCACACCCACACCCACACACACATATATATATATATATGCACACACATATTAATGTGTTGCCCATCTCCTCATCAACTCCTAAGCAAGACATAAGCTACTTTCTGGAGCAGCAGATCAGAATGTAAAGCTCATATAGAAGTTTCATTTAAAATACTTTTTGTTCTTGTAGTTGTGAAAGTCAAGTTTGTGACAAACATTCAGTCCAAGCCCTGACCTTAGACATCAATGAGAATTTCTCAGTATCAGCAAATATTGTTCTAATGTCTAGCAAATGGCCAAGAGACCACTGGTGCCAGTGTCTTTAATTTTTAATTAGGGTAAATGCTATGCATCCAGTAAGAACAGACTTAAGCTGCAGGCACTTAAGACAGACAGATGAAGGAATGGACTAAAACACAGGGAGGGAGAGGAGAGGGAAAGCAGACGTACAGAGAAGACTGTAGCTCTACTCTGATAGTAGGGCAGCCTGAGAATCTCTGGGGTAGGTGGAGCTTTCTTTTCCCTCCCTAGGGCATGCAAGAGGCCCATCATTTAAAGAAAAGCAAACAGAGTAATGTGGCATTACTGCCAGCTCTGCCTGTTAACAGCAGGGAGACCAGTTTCACAGAACTGATTTTCAGGGGATCTTCATTTTGATGAGATGTTTTTCATTCCCTTGCTGTATCAGAGAATTATAAGATGTGAAATCCTGCATCTCAGCAGGTTTGCTCTGTCTCTAATGAGATAGAAGGGAAAACCCTGTCAAGACTAATACTCCTCTAGCAAAAGATCTTAAAATGAGAATGATACAGTGCTCTGCATGACAGCTTGCCCTTAGGATGTAAGGCATGTTACACATTCTTTTTTCTTTTCTCCCCATCAAATTCATTGTCTACCTTACTTAGTAGCATAGTAAGAAATATTAAAAAAAAAAAAGAAAAAAAAAAGGAAAAGGTAAAAAAAAAAGTTTGAGGTTATGGAACCCTACCCTCCAGACATTTGTAGATATGAATTGGTAACTGTCTTTTTCCTTTTGCTGTCTCATATATATGAAGACAAAATCCCAGCAGCAGCTTTGAGTTAAACCCAGAAACCTCTGCCAGAAGTCATGTGGAAAAGATTATTTACATAAGACCTGCAAATTTTGTCAAATCAGTGAAGTCCAAATATTTTGTACTTACCTTGGATAAGCAAAGTTTGTATATTATGGATTCATACAGCAGAAATACATGTACACTGAATTATAAACTCTGTTAACACTATTCTAGTGCGTAAAATAAATGTCAGTCTAGGCAGTATATATAAATTCCCCATCATTTCTAGAAACAATTACTTAAGCAGAAAATTGTCTAAGTATTTAACACTAATATTTTCCTAGTTAAAATATTGTAATTGTTAAAAGTGAGGAACAAAAGATCCCATCTAGAGAAAAAAGCTACAATTATTTTTAATAGTGCCTGTGTGTAATATTGTGTAAGAAGCACAGATTTGAAAGGTTGTTCAGAACTGATATGATGTTCTATCAACACCACCTTCAATAATATATATTTATTCTCCTGATTTTATGTGAATTGCTTTTTTACTTAAAGCTTGTTTACAATTAAAGATGAAAAATCAAAAGAAAACCTCAAACAAAAGAAGCAATTCATAACAGTTTCACAGTTAGGAACATTGCAAATCCATATTTAAGCAATGACAAAAATCTCTTTTCTTTCCATGGCATTTTATCATATTAAGCACTAAAATATGCAAAGGAATGTGTATTAGAATTAAACAATGTGCCTTAGTAAGCAACAAAAAACAGGTGAAAGGCACACACCTGTTCCAGCTGGAACTCATGTGAGTGGCTAAAAAAGAATCTATAATGAGGTAGGACTCACAGATACTGATGTCAGTTTATGAGGTTATATAGACAGAAAGAAAGACATAATGTCTAATAAATGATAAACAGAATACTTTATAAATCTTATGTCTAGAAAATTATTTGTGCAAGACTTTTGAAGAACAACTGTTCAAAAATTGTCCTGTCCAAAGGCAAAAAGAACAAACCAACCTAAACCCTTGGATGGTATGAGCTGTTGAGGATTAATACATGAAAGTAAGATGAAGAAGATGGAGCTTTATGAAACAAAACTTTATCTATCTTTGCATTTGATTTTCAAATTCTTTGAAAGGCTTTAGGGATGTCACAGCAAACAAGGCACTTTCTGTTTATTACTTAGATTTTGACAGCTTCAAAAATGCATCTTAATGAAGCTGCACTTATTGGCTCTAAGATTTTTCTTTGTGGGGATTTATTTCATTTAAAAATCATATGAAGAGGAAAGGAAGTATTCTCAAACTGAAGTGCTCCAACAAGATGACTAGTTATATTTGAAAGAAGGCACAGTAAAAGGCTTTAGAAGATAAAAAGAGCTGAGTCTCTCAAAAATATTGGGGAGAGAGCAAGAAAAAAACATCTGTAAATCTAAGTCAAAAAGGAAGCCACTGCAGAGGACTGTTAAATATTGTTGCTGTCTAGGGAAGGTGCTTCTCATGGCAGCCACACAATGTATTACTGATTTGCAAACTCCTGTTATGGTTGGGATTTATTCTTCCCTGCAGGAAAGAAATAGTGATGAGGGATACACAAATATCTCTGCATTTGTGTTTACGATTTCTTTGGTATCATCTTATGATATCTATAACAACAAAATATAATTGTGTTGACTTGGGTAATAAGGGATGGAAATCCTTTGCTACTTCCATGTAGTGAAAGTAAATTAAATAGGCATATATAAGTAATTTCAGATTACAACCTCTAGAATCTTGGTGCAGTTAATTCTCGGATATGGAGGTTTTCCCAAATTTTACATGTAAGAGTGAAAAATTTCACACACTTCTCTTGCACATATTGAAATAATGTATAAAACTTAAGTGTACAGGTCTGCCTCTAATTTATTATATGTACTTTATCCTTTAATTTTTCATGACAAATGTCTTTGTCATTCCAGCTGATATCTTGATAGGTTGTGCTGCTATTTTAAGCAAGCACAGTATTTGTTAAGTCATTTCTCTAAGTGTTGTTAAAGCAAGAGTTTCTGATACTGGCTACAAAATTCCTCTTAAAAAAGATCTGCTAGGAAAAAGTAGCTATGATAAGAAATAATTACTCTTGCAATAGCATTTTCAGCCTTTCCAAAAGTGTATTTATTTGTGGGGGCAGGGAAAACGGTAAGTGGGAAGAAAAACTCCCTCTAGCTAAAATGACTGGGGGACCTTAATCACTGTCATCTCTGACAGATGACAAATCTATCCCTTTTAAGTGAATTACACAGAAAAGTGTGTTTTTTTCTTTTTTTTTTTTTTTTTTCCTGATTCTTCCTAAATTTATGCCTGAATCCTGATTTTATGGGTAACCTAGGATTCAATAACTGATCTTTTACCCTCACCATCACATTCAAACAGAAATGAACATCTGTTGGCATTCTCTTTTGTGGAAGAAAAGTGCATACAACTACTAAAAAAAAAAATAAATATGAATGTCTAAAATGGAACTTGCTTTTATTCCTCACCCCACTGAAACATATAGGCAAGTTGTCAGACAGTATTTTGATAACCATTTCTCAATTTAGATATAGGGTTTTTATGTTTAAGAATAACCGTATGGATAGCTTTAATTTAGTCTTATGTTCCACATGTAATATCAAGGGAATTCTGAAGCAGACTACTATCAGTCCACTGGCCCAAGTATATCAAAGCCAGTGAGCCTTCAATAGTTCAAGGCCAAGGTATATTTTCAAGGTGTAATTTCAAGGCTAATGTAATTTCATCTAATACAGGGCAGAGTCCTTTCGTCTGAGGTAACGCATCATGGACTAGTAGCAGACTCCAAAAGACAATTCTAAATGTCCGGTTTATTTTATAAGATCAAAATAAGATCATTTTAAGTTCAGTAGATAGTTGATGTAATAGTTTATTACTCTGACTCTATTAAAAATTTGCAGTTTTAAAGTCCAGACACATAGGAAAAGCATTAGGCTGAAGCATATTTTAAACTCCTATAATGAAAGACTAGAATCCAATGAAAAGAGAGAACCTGCACATGCCTTCTTTCAATTGTAGTAAACTTATTGTCACTGCAAAGAAAAAAAGAAAAAAAAAAACCCCGAAATCTGAAGAATTATAAAAAAGTCATCCTGTTACAGTTGTGAACTAAAAAAAAAAATTTTTTTTTTAATTTGGAGTGGTACAAGTTTTCATATTGATTTTTGTACTTTTCACCCAAACCATCTCTCTCCTAAAGATTTTTTATCCTTGTACTAGATTTCCTTTTGCTCTACTAGGAATCCATACTAAGAATTATACTTTGCTTAATATTGATCCAATAATAGTGCAGTAATTTAAACTCTAGCTAAATAAAATAACAACATACTTTTTTTTTTTTTTATGTTAAATGTGCAATAGTACCCTTTTAAAAACTCACCAATCACCCTTGCCCAAAACCAGTTTAAGCATTTGGGCATCAGAATACTTAAGGTCCATTTAATACTTGTTACTTTAGCTATGTTTGACTGAACAGTTACATTAGAATTACTCTGGAAAAGATACAGTCTCATCCTCTCTCTTGCACTGGTGCACATCTGATTGCTGCTAAAAAACCCAGTCGCAGCAGAAAAGTATTAACTTTTTCATTTTGTTTTTCCTTTGCTATTTAGCCTCCTGAGAATTTTCACAGTGGGATCAGATAAGAAGCAGCTGAAATGCTCATGAAGCACCACCACATTCATGGGGTTCTTAGGCAGAAACAAAAAGGCAAAGAGTATTTTATTTTTTATTATTGTAACAAATATTCCTGCAAAACTAAAGCTTGCTGTGATTTTTATCAGCTCTCATTCACCCACAATGTTATCTTTGAAGAACAAGATGAACAAATTCTCGTGAAAAGCTATATACACATACTGGGGAAAGTTCAAAAGCTGAGTTCTTCCATAAAAGATGTTGGAGCATCTTGTTCTCTAACTTTGACACCACCACCACCTTTACACTATTACATCACAACTACAGCAGAAATGTCTTACTTAATCAGCCCACTCTAAACTCTGAAACAGTTCATAAGAGCCTGTCACACTTGTTAGTATGTCATCATGAAATGTAAATGTCAGACCGAATAATCAGTATATTTACTTATGAACTTACTATTCATGTAACAAAAGCTAAATATGTTTTTTCTGATCAAAGCCCAATGTACTAATAGGCTTCTACCCAGCTGCCTTCACAGACTCATTCCATTTGTTACTTATACTCTCCCTACCCTATATGTGAGCTACTAATTTTCAGAGTAAGCATGAACCATTTTAATAAGAATACAGGCATTTTAACATTTTATACCACTAAGTATAGAAATCCCAAAAATAACGTTGTCAGAATGTTGCCTACTTTGTGAAGATGCAGCTCTGTCACCATCACTCTAATATATTTGAAATAAAAATGGATCTGTGTATGTCTAAAAAAAGATAAGCATATAAGGACCATAATTTTCTGATAAAATGAATCCATTTTAAATCATCATCAACAATCTTGGTTTAAAAAATGTTACACTTTTTAATTTGAAAGAAATGAACAGTTAAACCACTGTGGATATATAAACTAAGATTCATTACAAACAGTGTTGTAGGTTTTGGGGTTCTGTATTACTGTTTTTAACCACTATCTTACTGAAAATAGTTATTTATACTTATAAAAAAAAAGTCCTAAAATTTCTAACCTCTTTCTGTGAATATAATTTTTGCATTTACAAATTATAATTACTCTTGAATTTGTTTTGGTGGTTTTTGTTTGGTTGGTTGGGTTTTTTTTTTTATAATCTCTTCTTTGGTGCTGATGTATGTATCAAGACTTGGGGAGTTCTGCTTGCCTCGTGTTCCATATACAAAGATTTGCTGTAACTAGAAGAATGTTGGCATGTACAACATACGGCTCTATAAGCTGTGTATGTATTGCTACTTTATTGAATACTAAACACTGAGCAAGGTCACCTCCAATATCAGTGAACAAAGTACTTTCAGAAGTCATGAGGAATATTTAGAATGGATTCTGATATCTTCCAAGAAACAAATCACTGTTTTCCTTCGTGCTACTGGAAAAAGCCTGAGAATTTTTATGTGTCAGCTTCCAAGTGTCCAAAGGCAAAATTGTCATCTTTGACAAGCAGCTAGGTCCTTATGCCCTCAGAGGAATCATAAACCAGGTGTTCCTCTGCCTACAAAACCTTCAAGGTGATGCTTTCTGGTATCATGTCTACAGAGTCAGACTCAATAAACAGTATTTGATTGCAGTGTTTTGGCACCAAAGAGCCCAGCAGCTGCCTCACTCATTTGTGAAACATCTACCTTTTTTTTTTTTCCAGTCTAAAGGAAAGGTTGTGCCTTATCCTGTTAAATATTTGTGCCAATGACTTGGATCTACATCATGTATATGTGTGTGAAGGAACTTGATCATCGTTTAAAGTGCTTCTACCTGCATTGTAAACTGCCAATATACAGATAAATCAATTCTTTGTTTCAGTCTACAAGGCACTACTTTTGAATGCCGAACTACCCAATGTCAAACAGAGCAGAAAAATAATCTAAAGACACTTATCTGCTGAATCAGTCAATATTAAGGACCCGAGGTACAAAACCAAGAAATATCAATATTTTCCTCACATGTAATATGTGTGATAGAGACAAATATTTACCAGTCTTGTTTTCTGCACCCTGTTTGCTACATGTTACTGCAGGCTGGTCCCAAAAGAGTGGCTCTTGCCACCACAAAGGAATGGCTGCCTTGCTGATTTGCCTTGTCTGCTTTCCTGAGCAGTGTTATCAAAGCCTCTGGGTGACTTCTGTTATCAGGCTATTTCCAGAAGGGCTTTGTAAAGTTCATTATAACCCAGGCCAATAAAACCTAAGGGTGACAGCAAGAACGATGGAAAGACCACACCCTGGGAGGACATAGTATATAGGGAATAGATCTGGTCTGATACCTTTTTACTTTTCTTCCACCTTTCCTAAAGATAATTTATCTCTGTTTCAGAAGTTCTCCCTCAAAGAGGTAGACATACAACAAAGCTCTGGCTCACTTGAAGTAGTGCAGAAACACCACAGAGATTTTTAGAGCTTATCACTTGTTTTTTTCATTATTGGTTCTTTCAAAGATTAAGAAAAAAAAAACAAAACATCTGAACTGCTTTCACATTTAAAACTGGGATTGACTTGATATGGATTATTTGAAAATGAGCATAAAAGACTGTAACATATTTGTAACTTTTTTTTTAATACCAGTTTTATCTCTTTCTTTAGGGCTTTAAATATGCAGTCATATAAGTTGGGTTAAAGAGTTTCACAACCTTTGCTAAGTAAATGTTTTCTTGGGCTAATGAAATATTTCACCCTAACAAACTTATTTATTGTGAAAGTCTAATCAATTTGACTAAAATCATAGGAATTGCAGTAAAGCAACAGTTGCTGCATTTGTATTCAGATGAATGGAATAACTTTGTCATAAGAAAATATGAATTGGCTGGAAAATATTCAAAGTTAATTAAAGTAAGAATCTTGTCATTGACACTGTCTAGGTCTGTATTCAATTAAAACAAATTCTTTAAGAATTCTGCAATGTCCTTGAACTCTCTTTTTCTTCAATGAGCATATATATGAATATATGCATTCCTAGACCTCTCCAGTCACTGGTCTTTGGATATTGTTTAAGGGAAAGAAGAAATGTATTTAGCTGTCTAAATTTATTCTTATCCTGAGCTCAGAGGGTTACATTTCAAGATGTAAATGTGTTAATAAGACTTACTATTTCTTGCAGAAAAAAAAAAATGTTTCTTAGATTCATACAAATGTTAAATCTTTTTCCTAATTTTAATCCAAAATCTTAGTGACAATGAGTCCCTTTGACATTTTTTATACAGATAACTGACAATAAGTGAGTCTTGCACATTTGAATGGTCTTTTTTTTGTTCATAAGCACAGATTTTTAAAGCCAGAAGAAGCCTTTTTAATCATGTAGAATTTTTGCAGCTATGAAGCCCACAGTGATTTTGCACAGCTTCTTTTGAATAACATCTTTTAAATCAGTCTTAATTAAGAAAATCTCAAGAGATAAAGAATCCACCATACTTCCATACTTCCATTTCTTGAGTTACAAGTTTCAGTCTAGCTTTCATTCCCTACTCAGTATTTTAAACACAATTATTATGGTCCACATTTATTTGTCTGCTTTCTACAGTGCAAAGGATTACTTCCTTTACCTGTCTTATATTTTATGATACCCCTAAGAGGATTTTGTATACAGAAGTCAAAAACTCAAGTTTCAGTTTTCACCCTTAGAAAGTTAAGATTCCAAATCAATAAAACATTTACACATTTTATTGAATCACAGACCCAGTGTTTGTTTGAATTAAACTTTGCAATTTATTCTGTTAGAATTTATCTATTGGTCTTCCTCTGTTTAACTTATGACTTTTCCAAGTCAAAGGAAACACAGTTCAAAAGCATTACTTTGATCATGCAAGATATAACTTCAGAAATATATAAATAAAACCAAGAAGAGTTCTCAGGTATTAACTGGCAAATGTAAAATTGCAGTATCTCTAAATACAAATTATTTCCATCTTATCTGACTCACTGGAATATATTAGCAGAAAATAGAGAAAAATATCTGAATTTTAATACATAAGCAAAGCTTCTAAAACCAGAAAATCAATCAAAAAACCTTAGACTCAGAGACAAAAACTCATCATATTTCCTTCTTTTTATAGATGTTACTTACCTTTATTATTTTGGCTTAGGAATTTAATGTCCCATCTGTAATGATAGAACATTTCTATTTCCATGCCTCCTTGACCTTTCCAAAAAACAAAGAAAAAAGAATTAAAATGGTTAAAAAACCCCAAATTTTTCTTTTTTTTTTTTTTTTTTGCTTTCAGTTCAGAGCAACTAGCTCATGTTGAAATAATACAGTTTCAAGGGAAGAATATTGACTGTGATTCAAATGTCCCTATAGTATAAATTTGATCCCAGGTTACATTCTGCTGTTAAAAGTTTTGTTTTCCAGTTTCCAATGAGATAACACAGAAGCAATCCTATAAACCCATAAGATTAAACATATTTTTTAAATAGTTCCTGAATTTTTAGTTCAGTTAAACAGAAAGTCTTTACTCAGCTTTATGCTCAAACACTAACTAAAACCCCAAATCAGTTTTGAATTTGCAAATGCTGTTCCTTCAAGCACAATCTTATTTTCACCAGCTTTCTTAGAATATTCTTCTATGGTTCTATCTTTCCATTATATCTTAATGACCTAATATCATGTGCTCAAATCCCAGGAATATGAATAGAACATCTGACAAAACTATGTAGATGGTTCAGTGTTGCCAACAGGACTAGCCTTTAAATTATAAGGTGTATCTTGCTCCTATTTGATCTGCACTGATCAGGTGTGTTGAGTGCTGTGTATTCTCTTTGGTCAGTAATATACCTCACTGAATCACAGTCCATGCACTAGCAAGAGGACTCTGTAACCCTTTTGACTGCATCTCCCTAATCTAACATTTCCATGCTGACTCCTTGTCTCTTAGGACCAGAGAGAATAAGACAGGTCAGTGGAACTGCCACTATCTTAACCTCAGAAATCAAGATAGGCTCTGTTTCTCTGGGAGGTGATGTGGGGTTTATTTTGTTGTGTTTTTGTGGTGGGTTTTGTGTTTGTTTGGTTTGTTTGTTTGTTTGTTTGTTTTGTGTTGTTTCGTTTTTTTTTTTT
>JANHGL010001196.1:0-22383 GCA_024611195.1 Ceyx melanurus
ATAAAAAAATAAATATTTATTTTGAAAAGTTTATGAAGTGCATAAAATTTGTATTTAAATAACATTGTCATAAATGATAGATAAACTTGATATGAATAGAGAAGAATTATTGTGTGTTGTCTTTTATTGGTTAATTTTACAGGGATTTCACAGCTGACATATAAATTTATACACAAGAAAATGAAGATGTTTTAACTGTTTGTATTGAGTCAGCTTTCCATAACAGCTAAATTCTGACCCAGCTGCTCCCTCTATCTTCTCAGCATGGCTGGAGAAAATAGGATGGGAAGTGTCATGTGTCGATATAAAGTCAGGGAGATGCTTGCCAATTACCTTCATTGGAAAAACAGACTAGACTCAGGGACAATAAAATTAATTTATTGTAAATTATAATAATTTTAGTAGGGAGAAACAAATGGAAACATAAAAATAACACTTTTCCTTTCCCCCCTTCCCAGGCTTAACTTATTCCTTCTCTCCCAATACCTCTCCCAACAGGCCACACCAATCCACCTCTGTCAACACCTTGAGATCGGCACCTACTAGGCTGTTATTTCACTCCCTGTTCGATTTGTTTCCCTATTTCTTTTTTCTTTTCAGACAACTGAAAAAGAGGGCCTTCTGGAAAAGAGTTTCTGATGCTTGTATTTGAACATGTACCATATAAAGGATTGTAAAGAAAATCTGAAAATAAGACAGATAACTGCTCTTCAACATTTTCTCTTCATATTGTGAATTTTATGAATTTTACTGGTTCCTAATACTGGTTCTGATGTACATGTGCAGCTTTAGGAGATCTTTCTGTGTCTACAAGGAAAGTTTTGTCTTCCTAAGAAGGAATAAAAAGGTAAAAATTATATTCCTGTATTTATATTTAACTGTCAGTGGCATATGGGAAATTCAGCAACGACAACCAGTGGTCTGGATATTATTCCCAGAAGAAAGGGTAATGTATTCTTCTTACACTGCATGAATAGAAAGCCGTATCTGACAGAAGGTATTTTCTCACTTTGCTCACCTTAGTATTTGTGAGCTGCTGACATTAATTTCCATTAGGCTTACACGTTTTATTTTTTTATTGTTCTGATGTTATGTCATGAGAAAACTTTATTATTCCCAAGATGCTGATGTAGTAATGTGAAGATGAAATAAAGACTGTAAGTTTATAATTAAAAGTTTAGGTTGATCTGGAATTATTATTTTTATTTCTGAGTAAACTTTTATTCTATTATTCTAACAATATACTATAATGTATTATTAATATATAGTATGTTGTATATATTACAATATATTATTATATCTAATAATATACTAATTCTAAAAATTTACTATTATTATTCATAGGCACGTTAAGGCTACTTTATTCTGTCAAAAAGTCAGAAGGCCTGCCACTCAAATGCCATATTTCATTTCCCATAATGGATTTAAAGAAACAGAAGAACAACAATCAATGTGATCTTAAATTTGGAAAAGTAAATTTGAACCGCAGTCCTTATTAAAAATATTTCCATATTGAAAATGTGAAAATATATAGATTTTGACATGCTTTACTTCCAGAAATGTCTTAGTAATCTGGGTCATTTAGATGGGAATTCACAAAGTCTGAGGTAGTTTTTTGGAAGTTCAAAGGGTGATAGACCTTTATAGGTGATTGAAATACATACAGAAAAATACCAAATATTTTAATATAGCAGTTTGTATATGATTTATCATTATTTTCAACAGAACATTCTGTAAGAATAATGTTTTATTCCATTTCAGCATCATTCTAAGTTTTGAGGTTTCTCATGTTCTTATGTAGACTGATATCATCATGTAGTTTCTAGGATTGCAACAGGATGATGTTATAGACATTTCCTACAGGTTGGAGTAGTATGCAAACACAGTAACTGGACAAATCAGATTAAGTTTTCTGTGGTGCCATTTAAAAACATGAAATCTAAATTCCAGGTTTGTGTTTCAATATAAAGTACAATATAAACTTCAATATAAAGTACATTATGTGTAGGTCACAAAGCTATTTCAGTGATGTCTTCTTAATGTGATTTCTTTTAATGAAAATTGTAATGTACCTGATTCTTATCTCACTAATTTGCATTTTTTTTATTATTTTAAATTGAGTTTTTATCTGTTCAACACATGTAAGCTTTGAAATACTGCAATGTCAAAATTCTAATGCACTTCACAGTATAATTATTAGTTATTGATGGAAAAAGATTTTTTTCCCCTGAAATTGCACAAAACTGTAAGAATATACAGTTATTGAAATGGTTAATGTATCACAATAACACTGAAAAAAAAAATCAAGGAAATGTTTTTACATTGAAAAGACAATTGGAAAGATTCTACCTAGTAGAAATAACGAAAAGCCATTTATAAAATTATTCTGCAAATATGCTATTCAGTTGTGAAAAAATTCGTCTGTAGAACTGATGTGATGTAGGCTTTCAAATTCTACATTTCAATACATTGTTATATCAAAATTAGTGATAAGAATAAATAAAACACTTCAATATATTTATAAATTAACTTAAAAAAAATCTAAAGCTATAAGGAAAGTATTTTCACATTAAATATTTGTGTAATATTGGATCTGCTAACGATTTAAGATAATCCTCATCATTATAAATTTAAAATTCCTTTTGAAGCCAAATTCCCATTAGTGGTAATCAAAACGATGCTTGAGTAAGTTTTCAGGACTGGGATGATAACAGTTTGCTGCCACTGGTTTTAAATTGTGAAAGAAGTAGAATGATGAAATATCTGTCAGAGTAGAAATGTGCGAGCTGCTGAAAGAAAGACTGCTTCCTTTTACCTGTCTCCAAAATAAACCTTTAAATGCAAGGAAAAAGACACAGCTCCCTGGGGGCTGCAGTGAGGTATGAGTACCAAGACTGAAGGAAGAAAACGATCAGTATGAAATACAAAAGTTTAAAGACATTATTCCACACCCTTCAAGGTAGCAACATAATTTGCACATGAAAATAGAGACATATCTGAAATCACATTCATTTAAGTGTGATAAAATTTATTCAAAGTGAACAAGTAGAAAAAACTGCAAGGAGAAACCTCTAGAACACTTTGCTATTTGTAGTGCAGAAAGATTTTTTAATTATTATTTTTTAAATAGACTGATGGATTATATCTACATTTTACATGAAAAACATCTTGAGGCCCCAAGATTAGCTTCCTGAACAAATTAATCTTTTATTCTCACATCATTATTTTAGACACTCAAGCACACTACCTAGAGTTTTTTAAAGTTCTTTTAGGCAAATATCCTTCACAGGTTAACATACTATTGGACATACACAGATGGACTATCCCCAGGCAACCCACAAGTAGTGTACGGATGAAAAGCAGTTGTTGAGATAGGATGTGATCACAAGGCAGGTGGAAATGTTGGAAATGCTTACAGCTGTTGGTTTGAAAAATACTATTTAACTGAGAACAACTGTGCAGCTGCTCCTGAGTTTACTATAACAGGACATAAACTAATTATATTTGCCATTCTTTGAACTGAAATGGAGCAAGGAGATTTTTTGTTCCTTCAGAAAAGACAGAATTAGGTTTTAAATCTGTACACAACCAATGTACTCTTTAATGGCATATCATATGGGTTCGGTGCATCATTGCATACCACCTCGCTGATAACTACATTTGGTAACAATTCAAAGCTTGTGTAACCCATTGTGTAATCATATCGTGCCTGTGTCTTCTACAGAATTTACACTGATTTCTGAAGACACTTTTAAATCTCACTTCAAGACATATTGTGTTGATGTTGTTTATACCTTTTGCCAGTTTGTGTTATTCTCTTACTCCTCATTCATTGATGCAGTTCTGGATGACATCAGTGATGTGTGTTTCTCATAGCACACAAGTAGTTCAGGAAGCTGCACCTTAGGTCAAGTCCCCAGTGATCTTACTGTGCTCTAATTTTGGAAGCAGTCCAAGAAAAAAATGGTCTCAGCCAAGATTTACTGAAATACCAATTATCATTTTTTATTTTATTATAGTATTCCAGAAACTTCCTACATAATGATATTTTCATAAGAGTACTAGAAAAAATGACAGTATTTTAAAACTAAGTACAGATGAGATTAATTTCACTTGTTCCTTGTAAAATAAAATATTTATGGAATAAACAACTATCTTCATGTTGTTTAACATGCTTCTATAAAGCTTCCATTAAAAAATTGTGATGAATAGACAACAAACTCCAGTTACCTAATGAAATCTGAAAATTTTGAAATTGTTCACAGTAATATTCAATCGCTAAGCCCATATACCTCTCAGTCCAAAACAGTGATGATATAAAGCTCTCATGGTAAAGAAAAGTTGATGTACACATTTGTGTGTGCTTAGCACAGAGAGAGATGGTGACTGAGATGTGTATGACAGTAAAGAAGGATTCTCAAAAAAAGTCTGTAGGAACAGTTGCTAACAGCATGACTCCTCTGCCTAGTGACTGTGTCAGAGGAGGAAGACTTATCCCACATGTGGAAGTATTGGAGTCCTATGTGTTGTGATATTATTTGTTACTGGGTTTGTTTAAGTAGCATTTTTTTCAGTAGAATTACTTTAGTTTTTAAGTTGTTGCGTGTTTTTTGTTTTTGGTTTATTGTTGTTTTTTTTCTCTGCACACTTTTGCTGACAAATTTGGTGGCCTTCTATGACTGGATTACAGCATCGGTGCAAGGAAGAGTGACTGACATATCTACCTGAACTTGTGCAAAGCATTGAACACTGTCCTGCAAAACAACTTTTTCTCTAAAATGGAAAAACATGGATTTTACAACATTGGAACAGGTTGCTTGGAAAAGCTGTGGATGATCCATCCATTCAAACTCAGGTCAATAGTGTAAAACATATTCCCATTTCACTGCATGGTTCAAATATGAAATTTGTTTTTCTTACAGGAAAACTTCGCTCTTCACTAACGAGTCATGAATGCCAACAAAATTTTATATATTTTTCTTTTAAGTTCCCTTCATCTTTATCACCATCTCCATATGAATTTGTAAATGAAACTTGTAATTTCAACACAGAATGAGATCACTGAAAAAACATTTTTTCCATTTTTTTTCCATGTTTTAAAAACCTAACACTAAGCAAAACTGCCTGAAAACCATATAAAAAGAATGTCCACAATGAGGAACATTTAATCTTGAAATCGCTTTTGTATAAGCATATTGTCACAAATTTATGCATGTTTCTAATACTGGTAAACTTATTTTCCTTTGCCATTTTGCTGTGGTGTTTTTCTCTCAAATGAGTAATACGAGAAACTGATGAGCCATCTATTTTGGCTCACTACCAAGTCCTGAGAATTTTTGCTTCATGTCTGACAGCTTTTAATAGAAGCTGGATTTAATCCAATTTTATACACTTAGAAGAAAAATTATTTTTTTTATTTTTTTGCTAGAGTTAGCACTCTCAGACACACTGTGTGAGCACTATGGTTAACATTATTGGCCAGTGATTTCTTAATTTTAGCCATAAATCTAGAAGCAGCAGCAGTTCCCATTTTGTCATTTGGTTTAGATTCTTTATTCTGGGAAAAAAAACCCAACAAACAAACCTCATAACACTCAGAGGTGCTGAACTATCTCAAGGGTATTCAGCACATGGTTTCTTTTATGAAATTTTTAATAGGAATGTTAATAAAAAGAATAACTATATCAACAAGTCAAATAAATTCTAGGTTATATAACTCCATCAATAACACTCTTTGCCAACTCCCAAGCATTTTAATCTAAAAATTGACTGTGTTGGCTCATCTTACTCATGGCAGTGCACTCTGTGACAGGTGGTTTGCAAGAAAGAAATCTGATGCAAGCTCCAGAAACCAGAAGTATTCCTTGCACTCAATGCAGCAAAGTGATGGAATGATGGCATTGTTTCAAGCTTCCATACAACTTTTAGAGATTACATTGTATTAAGTCAATTGAGAGCCAAAGGTACATGGAAAATTGAGAAAGAAGAATGGAAAATGACAGAAATAAATTTTCATTATTGATACAAATACAGGTTATAGATGTATTTTTTTCAAATACAGACATAATTCACTGCCTTCTCCTCCCTCCTGCTATCCCTCTAACTTGTCTCAGCTGACAATCAACTAGTTCAGTCTTTTCTGTTTCCAAACTTGATTAGAAAATAAGGAACAGACATTTAAAATTGTTTGAATGGGAGTTAGATACCACAATATATTTTATAAACTGACCAAAGAGCTAGATTAAATAAAAGATTATTCCAACAGAATAATGGTTGCAAGTTAGATTCCTTAGCTGAAAGTGCTACAGTAAAACAGAGTCATGGACCTTAATTCATTATATAAGTAAAGTAGGCACATAAATGCCCAATAGTGTGAATTAATGATGTCCAGTTCAGTAGGTAGAAGGATGTCTCTGTTACTGAGCAAGGAATTGTGAAGAAATCAGTGTGAAAACTTAGATACTTTACTTGAGTGTTTGGTTGTTTTTGGAGGGTTGTTTCTGCATAAGTAAAAGCAGAAGGGCCATAGCCTAATCCTAGAATCCAAGGCTTTAGCTTCTCCCCAGAACTTTTTTGTCCCAGACAGATCTATAGGACAACAAGGGAATAAAGAGACATGTTTTCTGATTGACAAAAATAATCATCTAGTATGGATGAAGTGTCTGTTCACCAAATGACTTAATACAAGAATGAAGTGAAACTAAAAAAAAAAAAAAAAATAAAAATAAAAATTGAAATATCTGCTTAGAGCAGATGAAAGCAAGTACTTTTTCATGAGCAGGTACTGAATTTTGGGAATTGTCACAGGTCCCATGACAGGCAGATATTATTAATCAGTTCAAAAAGAAAATGAGACAAATGTATGTACTAAAGACTCATAAACAGGTACTGAAAGGATTAGACAGGAATATACTTTCTAGTATTCCTAGTATAACTCTGGATGCTGGATGACTATGAGAGGAAAAGACTGAAAGAAGTAGACAGACTCACATGCTTTACTTAATAGCATCTTCTATAGCCACTGTTGGAGACAGAATAGTGTACTACCTGGACCATTCATTTGACCACCTATAGCATATCTTAATGTCTTTCTAACAGTCCTTTCTACACACTTTTTCCTGAAGCACTTGGCCATATAGTTTTCAATCAAGTGTGTTTTTTTAGATTCCAGTTACGAAAACTTAAAAAAATAATCCACCCAGCTCTTACACTGTAAGGGGTTTCTTCCTTATGATTTTTTTTCTATGACAGTTAACACATAACACCAATAAGAATAAAAGTGTGTTCTTCTAATATTCTCGGACATATTTCGGTCCCCTTATTTTCAGAGCACGGTGAAGTTCACAATTCTTTTATACACACGATAAGTATGTAAATGTAAACTATCATATAGCATATATCAATATACACATTATGTGAAGGTAGCAGCAGACAAGAAATCACCTTCATATACATACATAGAATACATAGAGTTACATAGAAGTTACATAGAATCATAGAACCATAGAATGTTAGGGGTTGGAAGGGATGTCCAGAGATCATCAAGTCCAACCCCCCTGCCAAAAGCAGGATTACCCAGGGCATGTCACACAGGAATGCATCCAGATGGGTTTTAAAATATCTAGAGAAGGAGACTGCACATCCT
Source organism: Ceyx melanurus (assembly GCA_024611195.1). Lineage (NCBI taxonomy): Eukaryota > Metazoa > Chordata > Aves > Coraciiformes > Alcedinidae > Ceyx > Ceyx melanurus. The sequence goes on from JANHGL010001196.1 coordinate 7,646, forward strand.
CTCTGGGCAACCTGTTCCATTACTCTTGTAACCCCCACAGTAAAGAAGTTCCTCCTCATGTAGAGTCTCTACATACCCTAGCTGCATTTCTATACTCCTTCTAATTAACTAGACCCTTTTTCCATATATTATAAACCTCCCTCTTCCATTTGAGTGTTTTACGGGAGCTCCTTACTAATCCATGCAGGTCTCCTGCCTCCTCTGCAGCTTTAAGAGTATTCCTGTCCCTTATTCTGTCCTTTCTCATTATGCTCTTTTCTTATGACTTTCTACACTTTTCCTTCTTGCTTAAAAAATACCACAAGATGCATAAAAAGTAAATTCAAATTATAACTGTTCAGCAGTGGTAATTTGTGACCAAAGAATGATCTCTCATAGAAGACAAGAAGACCCAACAGCAGAAGGGGTTAATTGACTGGCAGCAGGAATTCCAGAGACAGAATGACTACCTATAAAGGGTTTCCTTGATGATAATAGCTCCAATTTCATCTTATAGCCATCCTGGAATGGTAGTGCTCAGGTTCCAACTTTGGGCAAGAGAGCTGGTGCTGGGGGATAGACCCAAGGCCAGGCTGAGGACCACGATGCAACACTCCCAAGATCAACACTTCTGGGTGTGTAAGGAACTGACACATAACATCTTTGCAAAACCACTTAGATTCCGTGTAACACGCTGGCTTAGGTTTGTTTGTTATTTTAGTTTGTTTGGTTGCTTTTTAAATATTGCAATTTATGGGGAGATGTCTTGGAGCAACCTGGTCTAGTGGAAGGTGTCCCTGCCCATGAAACTATATCATTTGAACTACATGATCTTTAAGGTCCCTTCCAACCAAACCATTCTATGATTCTACAATTCAATTATTCTCTATATATTTAAATACAAATGTATTTAATTTTCCTCAAGGGGCAAAATAGGAATTCCCCAATGTGTATCTTTCTCCATCTCCCTGATCCTTCCTATTTCCTTATCTCAAGCTGATCTCTTCTGAACTAGGATGCTGGAGCAAATAATATCTCTCCCTTCATTTTTTCTCAAAGCCTGTGGATGTTCCATAGCTCCAACTCTGAAAAAAAAATCGAATATTAAGCACTTTAAAAATAAAACATGTTTTCCAGAATGATAGTTGAATTCTGCCAACAAAATTAATCTAATTTTATTGTGCTTCAAAGCCATTTTAGTAAAACATGTTATGGTTTTGTTTCCTAATTTGGGCTTATTTGATTAAAATAATATGAAATTCTAAAAGGATTGTATTAAGAACAGCTAAATAATTTGTCGTGCATTATGATCCAGAATATAAACAATTCCTAGGAACATACTGACTTGTGTGGACTGTGTGCTATTTTTGTCCTTTTCTTCTGCTGTAGTGATAATTCTGGAGAATATCAATATCCCTGAATTTTTAGGGTCATTTCCTTAGGTTTTAAACATTCACTCTACATTATCTGAAATCCTGGCTAACTGGTGAGGTCCTGTTGGATTGGAGGGTAGCAAATATAACACCCATCTATAAGATGAGCAGAAAGGAGGAACTGGGAAACTATAGACCTGTCAGTCTTATCTTAGCACCAGGGAAGGTCATGTGCAGATCATTTTGAGGGTCCTTTCAAGTCATACAGAGAACAACCAGGGGATAAAGCCCAGTCAGCATGGGTTTATGAAATGCAGGTCCTGTCTGATGAATCTGATCTCCTTCTATAACAAGATGACCCAACTATTGGACAAGAGAAAGGCTATGGATATTTAACTAGACTTTCAAAAAGCATTTGACTTCTCATAGAATTCTTATGGAAAAACTGGCTGATTATGTCATGGATGAGCATATGATCTGCTGGATCAAGCACTGTCTGGATGGACGGACCCAAAGTGTGGTGGTCAGTTGGAGTTCAATCCAGCTGGTGGCTGGTCACAAGTGTTGTTCCTCAGCTCTCAGTATTGGGACCTTTTCTGCTTAACATCTTATTGATCACCTTGATAAGGAAATTGACTGCATCATTAATAAGTTCGCAGGTGACACTGTTAGGTGGATTGTTGATCTGCATGAGGATACGGAGGGACTACAGAGAGACTTGGATAGGTTGGATGGATAGGCCAGAATTAATGGGATAAGCTTCAACAAGGCCAAGTGCTAGGTTCTGCACCTGGGCCATAACAACTCCGTGCAAAGATACAGGTTTGGGGAAGTGTGGCTGGAAAGATGTCTGGTAGAAAAGGACCTGGGGGGTTTAATTGTTAAGAGACTGAGTATGAACCACCAATGTGCCCACATGGCCAAGAAAGCCGATGGCATCCTGGCTTGTATTAGAAACTGTGAGCAGCAGAAGTAGGGAGGTGATTATCCCCCTATACTCAGCACTGGTGAGGCCACATCTTGAGTATTGTCAAATTCTGGGCACCTCAATAAAAGAGAGATATCAAGGTGCTGGAGTGAGTGTGGAGGGCAATGAAGCTGGTGAAGGACATGGAGAGTAAATCTTATGAAGAGCAAATGAAGGAGCTGGGACTGTTTCGTTTGAGGAAGAGGAGGCTAAGGGGAGACCTCATCACTCTCTACAACTACCTGAAAGGACATTGTAGAGAGGTTGGTGCTGGTCTCTTCTCACAGGTAATTAGTGCTAGAACAAGATGGAATGGAATGCAACATGTAGGTTTGGATTGGGTATTAGGGAATTTTTTTTAACTGAAATAGTGGTCAGACACTTGAACAGGCTGCCCAGTGAAGTGACTGAGTCAACATCCCTGGATGTGTTCAAGGGGCATTTGGATGCGGTTTTGAGGGACATGGTTTAAGGGTGAACTTTGTAGAGTAGGGCTAATGGTTGGACTTGGTGATCCCAAGGGTCTTTTCCAACATGAATGATTCTATGATTCTACATGGTTTTCCACGTATGCTTATGCTTTTATGAATTTTCAAACCATAAAGAAAACTTTCCATATGAGGGTACAACCTTTCTCCTACAATTGCTCAATGGAATACTGGCATCCTTATTTTTCCAATGTAGCAAGAATGCTGTAGCTACCTGTCCCCTCACATCTTCGTTCTTTCCTCTCTTTTCTTTTTGTCTTCTACATGTTGCTGTTGTGTATTTGTCTATTCGTGCTTAGTGAAAATAAATTAATCAATCAATCAAACAGTCTGGAAGTAAAATAAGCATACTCTGAAGGTATCCTTATTGGTATTTCTGATGTTCAGAATATAGTCTTGGTTTTGGACTATTGTGCTTACAAATAGATAAATTTACATTAATATACATTTCATTGAGTAACATTGATTTTAATCCTATTGCTTTATAAACAGTAAAGAAATCCCTATGTATTGCTTTTCGTTTGCACAGACAGAAAAAGCCAACTTTCTAAAGTTATGCAAACAATTTAGTTATTTTTGTTATAACAATAATGTATAAATGCTAGCAATAGTTTTATTTGTAACTGAATGTTTTTATCCAACTGAATTCCACTGCTTTTTCTGCTGAATCCAATTGTCTTAGGTTTTATAGTATTTATTGTGTTTGTGTTGCCCAATAACATCTGGACATTTGTTCAGACCTTCTGCATGCTCACTAATTACAGATCAACCTGCCATACCAGGAGTCATGAACTGTTGGGACTAATCACTCCAGTTTTCACTTCGTTTTGCATCTATCTTCCACAAAATAAGCCCATATATGAAGGTTCAGAATACAGAAACTTTTTTTATATTTTCTTTTTGTTGTTGTTGTTTTTTAATCATATTCTGTTTCTGTATTTTCATCTGAGCTTTAAGATATTGCTGACAATTATGTGTTTCCCTAAGATATTATAACCTTAAATAGGATGGTTTGAGTATCATCTTGATAAGTATAAAAACAGCACTAACAAAGATAATTTTGTCTCCTTTACTGCTGTCATTCATAATTACAATGTGAAAATAATAGTTAAATATCTGTTTTACCTTTGGTTACCTAAGATAATAAAGGCTGGAGAAGCATAGCTTTTTACATCACAATATGAAGTTAAACTGATGAATAATAGTCAATTATATGGATTGGCCACCCTTAAAATCTTAAGGGCATTTAATTCCTTGCAGTTATGCAAATGCAGATTTTTGAACATGTGTCTCTTAATCAATGTGTTATGTATAGTTTATTATAATTTCCTTACAAGGCTGCCATATTTGTAGACAATAAAAAGGTATGGCTTGGTCAATAAAGGTTTTTGCTGTTCATTTAATGAATTTGAAACAGGAATTTCAGGTTTACAGTTTTTCAGATTCTCCAGCAAATATGTTAGACAACAGAGAGCCATACCCAACAGATTAACTTGTATTTTTAATTTAACACTTTAAAAGTTGTCTGAATGGTTACAGCATAGCTTTCAGAAAAATTATCCATTTTATTCTGAAGTGTCACAATTAAGGAAAGGACTCTATATCCTATAGTACTGCCTGAAAACTGCATTTGGATTCATAGTATCTGCCTTGGCATTTGCAAATTTGATAGTTGTAGAGCACTTCTTTTGTGTCAAAGTAGTAAAACTATATGGTAATTGGTCATTGTTAGTACTGCTGCAGTTAGAAACATTTCACTAATGCCATTATAATCCTTGTATTTCTAGGGCTGTATAAATTGTCCATGAAATTTTGCTTTGGGCTAAAGCTTGGCATGCAAATTGTGCCATTTTTTAGATAATATGAGCTTCAAAAAAAATTGCTGCCATTACACACTTTGACCTTTATACTTGGTAACTAAAAATATGTTAAGGCGTGACATTTACAAAAACTGAAATGCAGTTATGGGTTTGGGACAAAATCCCATGAAGGACTGCAAACAGAAACTTTATTTGCAAGAGGGCATGCATAAAAAGATGTGCACTTTTTTAGTATGTACAGCTCCCACTGTGTGAAAAATAGATCATGGATGATGCTGCATGCAAGTATGATTGGTAAGCATATAGAGTTTTCTCAGTTTTTGAAGATTTGATTCTTCATTTGCAGCACTCCGTAATGCTATCTAGTGACTTTTAGTCCCAGAGCTCTAAAAATGCACAGTAACAAACATTATCAGCAGGATACTGATGTTAAAAGTCAACTATGGCTGAGAGTTACAACATCAGAAAATGTATTTTTATCACACTGATGTTGAATCAATGTCTTCTTAACACATCATAGAATCTAATTGGTTTGTTCTGTAAAAGGATTTAAGTTTTCTAGAACAGGTCACAATATCTTCTAAATCTATGCCACACTGAAGAAAGTGAAAACCAAGAAATAGTTTGAATTGCAAAATAAACCATTTGTCAAACTACAACAGAGGGTTGCGTACTGAATTTTCCTCCAAACACCAGCAATCTCAATGAAGGACCACTCTGTGGCAAAGTCTACAGGTACTTAATTTCCTGTGCCAAAATCTTTGAATGAATACATATAACTCACCACTGATTAAAATGATATATTTATCATATAAAGGCCAGCTAAAGACCAAAGATAACAAATATCAGCATAAGGAAAAATAAAACATAGAAAATAGACAGGAAATAACGCAAGCTGAAAAGAGAATGTACTCCATAGAGTTACATTTAGCAAATGCGGTCTACCTGACCACAACCCATGAAATGCTTGTGGATTTAAAGAAAAGAATTATATCCTTGGATAACCAAATAGCTGTCTTAGTCTTACACTTGTGTTTTACACAAGTGATTGTGCAGTGAGGTGTATTGGGAACTGGCTGAAGGACAGAGCCCTGAGAGCTGTGGTCAGTCTGGCTGGAGGTCTGCGACTAGTGGCATCCCCCAGGGGTCAGTGCTGGGTCCAATATTATTCAATATATTCATCAATGACCTGGACAAAGGGATAGAGTGAACCCTCAGCATGTTTGCTGATGATACCAAAGTGGGAGGAGTGGCTGACACATCAGCAGGCTGTGCTGCCATCCAGCATGACCTGGACAAGGTGGAGATCTGGGCAGGGAAAAATTCAATGCAATTTAACAAGAGCAAGCGTAAAGTGCTGCATCTGGGGAAGAACAACCCATGTATCAGTACAGGCTGGGGGCTGATCTGTTGGAGAGCAGCTCTGGGGGAAAAAACCTAGGGGTCCTGGTGGACAAGAGGCTGACCATGAGCTAACAATGTGCCCATGTGACCAAGAAGACCAATGACATCCTGGGATGTATAAAGAAAACTGTGGCCAGCAGTTTGAGGGATGTTCTACTCTCCCTCTACTCTCCACTTTTGAGGCCCCATCTTGAATACTGTGTCCAGTTCTGGTGACCCCAGTTCAAGAAGGGAGTGGAACATCTTCCTTATGAGGAGAGGCTGAGAGAGCTGGGGCTCTTTAGTCTGGAGAAGAGGAGACTGAGGGGGGACCTCATCAATGTCTATAAATATGTTAAGGGTGAGTTTAGGGAGGATGGAGCCAGACTGTTTAATGTTGTGTTAAATATCTATGGTAAGCTGAATGTAAATAATTTCCTCATATTGGAATAGATATAACAATTCTTAGCTTATAGTAAAATTAAAAGAGGGTAATATTAAATGAAAAGAAAATAACAACACAGTAAATAAAACTTTATTCAGCATTTAAATGTTATGTCCATATACTTGCAGAAATCAGATCTTATTAACATATAAAGTGTGTAATGAAAATATTAATTTATAACACAGTTGATAGATAAATCATGTTTTAATTTATTGCTGTCGAAATATAAAATTAATTGTAAAGTTTAAGTTTTGTGATTCTAGAAAAAGCCTGTTTCAGAGCTAAAATCAGTTGTGCTTGCCTCTTTACATGTCACAAATCCTCAAGAAACTTTACCTAACAAACCTACATCAAATAGCCTCTGAAGTAGCTCCTATCTGCCTCAATAATGTTTGGGTTAGGTCTAAAATGGAAGGTGATATCTTTTTCTTTTTTTTTTTTTTTCTTTAATATCCATGAGAGATGATCAGTACTTAAAGGGATGCTTCATTGGAATTCAGAAATATAAAGGGAAAATACAAGAAAAGAACCCACTAATCTTTTACAAAGTTGAAGAAATGAAAAAAGATGTTAGTAGTGAAAATTCTTTAGAGCAGAAGCAGGTTCTATATTTATGTAGAAACAGAAAATATAGAAATGGCATATTAAAAAGAATATCTAGCATTTCATCCACTATTGCTATTGGTCTAAGATACCTACCATGAAGTAAAAACTGAGAAAGAAATAGAGGGAAAACTATCACATCAAGGGAACATTTTATACAAAACCAATAATAGGCCTTTGGGCTTTCAGATCTGATGCACATATATTAAAACAAACAAACAAACAAAAAAAAACCAAAAAAACCCAAAAACCAAAACAAAACCAAAACCCAAAAAATATATAAAAAAACAAACAGAACACACTGAAAAAAAATGTGGAAAAAGATAAAATAAGGAGACAGCTTGAAAGATGTGAAAAAGAACATGATGGATGAAAGCAAGACAGAATAAATTACCTAAGTTTCTAAAGTATGGCTACACAAAAAGTTGTGCACCTACCATGCAGCCTCATTAGATACATATCAGTAATTGAATGCCACAAACTCAGACACCATAATGCTGAATCTCACAATGTTTGCCGGTGGCTCTCCTACTTGCTGTGTTCTGAGCAACCTTGATAGCTGCAGTCACAAGTTCTGCACCTCACTCAAATTCCCCAGCTACTGCTCTGGGTAGAGGCCTTCTCACAGTAATAATATAAGCGTCAATTCTGTGAAGGGAAGAAGGAAGGGCTAGGTGACAGTTTTGCTACCACTTAAGGTGGTGGTACATAAATGATGATTGAAGATACCAGTTAGAGAATCACTATACAGTGCTGTTTTGAGAAAGGGTTGAAAGGAATGAATGTCTCCCAATAGAAGCTCCAAAATGGGCTTCTGTGCAAATGCAAGGTTATTCAGAGCAATATAATCACATAGGAGTCATGTTGATGTCTCTGTGATTGTCCGAGGATAATAGCTAAGTCAGACCTTGTAGGGAGAGGAAATGTGTTTATTATACTAGAGAATATACCTGGAAAAAGCAGAGCTGCTTTTCAGCAGCAAGGTCTTCTACAAGTTTTATAAATGTATAACACAGATATGGATATATACCTGAAGTGGTGCTTTTGTGCATGAGAACTTTCCTTTTTCTATTATCGAATGACTTAGTCTGACAGACAATATTACATCTTCCTATAAATCTGCCTAATAAAATGATGGACATCATAACTGAATAATTTGATCTGTTTGTTTATCCTGGTATCCAAAAATGTTTATCAAAATATCCTTGCAATATTATTTTCACATGTCTGTGAGCTACATTTTACATATAGTTGTAAAATAGTTGTATATATATATCTATGTATTTATAGTCCTTATTTTGATAAATGGCTTTAAGAAAATAATAGCTAGATTTAACTTCACAGTTTTAGAAAAAGGGCGTTTTCAAAGGAGTATTTCCTTCACCTATCATTATCAGTGACTCACGTTTCTGTCAAAAGCAGAGGCATATGGAAATTATACTGTACATACTGAAATAAACACATTAGAAATAGAATGTAACATTGAAGCAATTAAGCAACAAAAAATTGAGAAGAAAAGTAACCCCTGTCTCTGAGACCATAGAGAAAGAGGTGTACAGCATTGTTACACAGGGAGTAGTTACAAAGCTAAGAACTTTGGTGTGACAGCATTAACAGCTGCTCTCTGCATTTTAAACATATATTTGATGCTTCCAGAGGTTAACACCTAGTTATTAGAGCTTCATAAAAAAATATTAAAATGCTTCATGTCTCTCCTACACCAATAAATACCACATAAATAGTCACTGATGAAAAAAATAGTATGTTATTTACTTACTTTCATAAGTGAGTTTTAATGGATGTTAGATATGAAAATGCATGCATGCTGAAAACAGAATGTACTCCATAGAGTCACATTTATCAAATTCAGTCCACCTGGCCACAACCTTCTGTTCTGGGCACCCCAGTTCAAGAAGGACAGAGAACTACTGGAGAGAGTCCAGCACAGATCTACCAAGATGATGGAGTGGAGCATCTCCCTTATGAGGAGAGGCTGAGAGAGCTAGAGCTCTTTAACCTAGAGGAGACTGAGGGGGACCTCATAAATGTCTATAACTATGTTAAGGGTGAGTGTAAAGGGTGAGTGTAGGGAGGATGGAGCTAGACTCTTATCAATGTCATGCAATGTCAGGACAAGAGGCAATAGGTGCAAGTTGGAGCACAAGACATTTAGGGCAAACACAAGGAAAAACCTTTTCACAGGGAGGGCGACAGAGCTCTGGAACAGGCTGCCCAGGGAGGTTGTGGAGTCTCCTTCTCTGAAGATATTCAAGAACCATCTAGATGTGTTCTTGGGTGACTTAGTCTAGGTGATCCTCATGTGGCAGGGGAGTTGGACTAGATTATCTTCTTGGTCTCTTCCAACCCCTAACATTCTATGATTTTATGATACACATTTTTCTGCCTTATGGATGAATTAATTGTTCTCTATCAAAAGAGAATGATCTGGGAATTTTAAGAAAACAAACAAGTACAGAAAACCCTACATCTTTTGTCTAACCTCTTTTTCATCTGTAGTTCAAAGTTCATTTATTGTCTTTGTTTTTTAACAAGATATTAAAGAAATGTTACTTTGCTGTAATGCTAAGCCACTCTCTTCTATTTAGTAGAAAGTAGGGTAGAAAACTAGATTTTATCAGAATAACAGTGGAAGAAAAAAGAATAGAAATGTAATCCCTCAAGTTTTCTCACTGTTCTCTGTAAGTTGTAAAAGAGTACTTCTTCAAGGATATCTTGTCAAGAAAGAAGCCTTATATCGGAACATGGAGAGATAAACCTGATCAAGAAACATTGATGCAGGTCATTATAAAACAAACTGTTCAGCCACACTAATTGGTAATGTGAAATGTGGTAATGTTCATATTTTCATCAGGGAGGATAAGGAAAGTGAAGCAGACTACCTTCCCTTCTCCAACCTAATAAGCATCAGCAAAGTAAACAGGAACAAATGTGACCAGTCATACTAATTGATGGGCTATCGGAAAACTTCATAGAAATTAGGACTTTGCAACAGATGAGGAAGCAAACCTGAAAGTCGAGGATGTTGGAAGGGATTTGTGGGAGTGTGCAAACTGATGAAGCAATGTGCAAAGGAAGAGGTAGCAGAAAGGAGGAATATGCAGAAAAGGGTTTAAAATAAGCATGGTCAGTATGCTTGTCTGTGTGAGCACTGTGCCTCATCACAACAGTCTGTCCTGTCTTCTTACATCTTCTTATTAAATCTTTTATTAATTATGTCTCATGTTAGTGTTAACATGATGTTTGCTGAACTTCATGTAATAAACTGTTCATTAACACCTTTGGCACCTTCTAAACACAGGTTTGATATTTTTCAAGTAACTTCAGAATTTACTTACTTATCTAAATGTCTTGGTTCAATCTCCTGGCATGCTAAATAAAATTCTACTCTAGTTCCAAACAAACACTTGTTTTCCAACTTCACAAAATATTTTTCAGATTTAGCACTGGCACAAAGTAAATGCTTCATACTTCAGAATATTTATCTGGCTAACATCTTTATTTTTTGTAACATCAGGAAAGTCACATATTGTTTGTAGATAATAGAAGAAAAATATACATCAGCATATTTTTAGTATCAACTTTTTCACTAGATTATTTTCAGATTTACTGTCAGCAATTTCCAAAAGTATGATGTGGCTCAAAGAACTGCATTTAAAAAAATATGTATTTTTGAATGTTCCGTACGATACATAAATTAAAAAACACCTAAAAACCACCTTGAGGAAATTCTTGCTATAATACCTCAATTAAAAAAAAATTGTAAAAGAGCCAATCTTCTGCTCTTGTATACATGGCCATGTATAAAAGGAAAAGACTAATGTCTTCCAGGGTGTCTACATTGGTGCACCTGTGGGGAAAAAAAAAAAAAGAAAAGAAAAAGGTCTTGTTAAAACAAGGCACTACAGGATTATATATAAATCATAGAATCATTTACGTTGAAAAAGACCTTTAAGCTCATCAAGTCCAACCATTAACCTAACTACCAAGTCTACTGCTAAGCCATATCCCCAAACACCACATATACAAAGTTTTCAAACACATATGTGTTTAAAATGACCTGTCAGATTATAAAATCAACCAATGAGGAGTGTTTTGAGTGTACATTTAACTACTATACAATGTCTGATTTCTAAGTTTGCCAAGTAGAAATTAAGTACTACCAAATGACTTTTCAGTATGAAATATTAAAATACATTGGTTGTAGGAAAAAAAAAAAAAAAAAGAAAAAAAGATTTGCCCTGTAACCACCTTACCATTGGGATTATGAGGAACTATGGTTAGGAGTTGTTATTACTAAACTTCACAATCACAAATTTTACAAGCTCCACTATCCACTAAATGGAATAATCTGCCCCCTTGCTAAAATACCAGCACTAGTCACCAAGTTGGATGCCTTCCAAAACCAGGTCTAATCAGACTGCTTGAAGGAAAACAAGTCAAAGTTGAATTTATTGCATCTATAAATAACAAATTGTTTGGTTCACTGAATGTGTGATACATTTTTTTTTATCCATCCCTTTTAACAAATCATGAGTTCCTTACAAAAAGAATTTTACTTACCTTCTCCAATATTTATTCCCACTCTTATTTTGTACTGGCACTGGTATTCTTGGGGCACTGCTATGAGATATATCAGGTAAATAATTTGGTTGAAAATTAACCTTGCCCTCACTTCTCTAAAGGATCAATTTTTAGCAGCAGCATCTATTTGCATTAAACTGTGACTGTTGTACCCTAAAGCTCATAGCTGAATGCTCAAAGTCACAGTTTAGCTAACACATTTTCAGGGAACAAGTTCCTCTTTTTTCACTACACCATTAAGCTCAAATTAAGAAAATCATCCTCACTTTATCAAGTAAATGCAGTGTGTGGGAGAAACAACAGTGGATTATAAAAAGAAAAACTATTAGGCCTTACAGCAGACAGCATAAATACATTGCACAAAATAATGCTGTTTTTCCATTAGCACTGACACACAAACTCACTGTGACTTAGTTCTTACAGCTTTTGCTCTTTGTTCATCTGGCCACATATATTATGCCACTGTTTTTATACTCTCTTTTCATCTCCCTCATCTGCAGCAGAAAGAATAAAGAAAGAAAAATCCCCTTTTATAGTAGAAGGTGTTCTGTACACAATGTGTAGGGAGAGCTGAACAGTGAAAAGTCAACAATGCAGTTATAATAATTCTTAGCAAGAGCTGCCTTTTGTGCACACAAAGATCTGGAAAAAAAATAAGTCCTTTCCACAGTTGTTTCTCAATACAGCAGGGGAAATCATGTAGCACCCCAATGAGCTCACAGACAGATCAGTTTCTGAGAAGTGGCAATTATCAAACCCACTGAGGAAGGGAGTTAGAATACAACCACTAAACACCTCTCTAGATTTTCTTCCTCTAGAAGAAGAAGCACAGTAGCAGTAAATTATAGTGACCTGTGCTAATGGTTTTGAGCTCCTATTCCTGGATCACTACATCATAACTCTGCCTGTAACCTCTGAATCCTCAGTCACAGAGGCTTTACTGTGGAACATGATCTTGTAGGTCTGACTATGTTAAGGAATTGAAAATAAAAAGATAGCATGTAGGCCTACTCTCAGAAAATTAGGTTGCCCTCACTGAATGATTGTTGTTCATACAGTTCAGTTCTCTTAGTCTCCAAAGCAGGTTGGCTGCATCCACACCACCTTTTTCAAACGGTCCCTGACCCAGAGGTTTTTTGAGAAAGTACTAGTTGGCCTAGACAAAACACAAAGCAAGGACCGCTCTGAGAATTTAACAGATCAAATTCCGGGCCTGGAAATGTCTCCTAGTATGATTTACTTTTCTGATACAAGTATAGCACATAATTTTTTTCTGACTATATAAACTGGCAGAGCTGATGTTCTTTAAAATCTTGGGAACCCAGAAGCCGACCCAATCTGAAGCAAGAACTCAGCTCCTGGTTAACATCAAAAAGTCTGGAAACCTATTTACACCCCCAGATCCAGGCAATTCAGAATTTTCAGTTTCCAAGACATAGACTTGCTGTCTATCTTCTGTAAATCTGAAAATTAACAGAATCAGAATCATTAAGGTTGGAAAACACCTCCAAGCTCATCAAGTCCAACAATCTACCCAACACTATCATGACCACTAAACTATGTTTTGTAGCGCTGACTACATGCTTTTTGCACACCTCCAGGGATGGTAACTCCATCATCTCCCTGGGCAGCCTGTCACAATGCCTTACTCTTTCAGTATAAAAATTTTTCCTATTGTGTAATCTAAAAACTCCCCTATTGCAGCTTAATCCCAATTCCTCTCTGCTTCTGCTAACATAAACTGTCATAACTGCAGTCAGCATTAGATAACAGTTACAGTATAGCTTGCACAGGTATGATGTAAAGCTAATATGAGATTTCCCATTACTTAAGGAACATTCTACAATATGTGAGACTACAAAAGGGAAGATTTGTTTATACTTTCACCATATGTTTATATTTCCTAATTTCCATTTCCTATTCAGCCATTGATCAGAAATAGAATAGTAGGATATGTCAAAAACTTCTGGTTTTTTCCTCTTTAGTTTGGGCTTTGTATTTCCACTTTAAGAAGAAGGCATGTCAAGACCTCTTTTTTTTTTTTTTTTGCTTTATTTTACAGTCCAATTTTAGATGTGCTTTAACAAAGGAATGCAACAAGCCATAAGGAATGGATGAACTGATGAAAGACAAGGGATGCAAAGCACACACAGCTGCTTAATAAAAAATGTGCACATCTGGATATCTCCATTTTCTCTTAAAAACAAAATAATAACCACTGTATTTAGAAACAAACAAGAATCAAACCAATTTCTCAGCACCTTGTTCTCATTTAGCACATTGTAGAAAACATAAAATAGATAAATTATTTTATGGAAAATTTCAATGATCTTACTGAACTTCTTCAGAGTTACAAATCATCAGATGGTGCTGAGTGATAGAGTTCTTTCTTTCAAATTCTTTTAATTTAAAAAATAAGCTGTAAAAGTCATATGAATTAATACTCATATATATGTCAGCATCTCAACTAAGTTACAGAAAATAGGACTAGACAGCATGCCAGAGAACTAAAGGACACATGACAAGCTTGAAAATGTGGAAACTGGCAATTTGAACAACAATTTGTCATCTTGCTTTGTGTTCTTTTCTAAATACATTATTTGTATTTCCTCTCTGTAGTCAGTTCTTTTATTTCCACAGGAATAAAGATCCCTTCAAGTATTTTTAAATCTTTCTCCATACCCTTACTTTTCACTGAAGAAATCACGATGACCAAAAGTGGCAACAAAATCTATAGTTAAGAGTGCCTAACACCTTCCATTAAAGAATCCTGTTTTCAAGTGCTTACAAGCATGTCAGACTTCCAGGATTTAAGTTGAATATTTTTATTGCATACCTTGATTTCTCAAGCCTAGTTGTTTCCAGGGAAAAGGTTTAGGTAAACACATTGCTTTTCCCACGTTTAAAGATTTCTATAAACAGTTTGTTAAGAAGATTTGTCTTATGGACAGAAAAATTAGAAATGAATTCACACGCAGGTTAAAGAGCAATGCATTCAGTCCTTATAATTAAAAAAAAAAGTCTGTTTATGTCTGGTATATAATTTCCTGAGGACAATTTATTTATTTATTTATTTAT
>JANHGL010001197.1:0-22042 GCA_024611195.1 Ceyx melanurus
ACAGCCTTCATCGAAGCTCATCATGCTCAGGCTATCAGCAGTTCACCTAACTAGATTAAATCTAGCTCAGCTAAGTTTATGAGCAAACCAGTGCTAATACAGGGAGACTCAAACTACACTTACAAAAGACAGCTTTGCAAGAGCTGGATTTCTTACAGATTAACCTGTGTAACACAGTAAGCAGGTCACAACCAAACACACAGACACTAGATCTCTCTATGATCCTCTGTTTAAAGATGGATGAAAGGAGGATGAAGAGTAAATATGTTGATTCTCCCAGTACTTACCAAGAAGGACTGCAGCAGCAAATACAGAGGGAGACAAAACACTATAAAGTGCAGAATAAAAGTTATAGGTTCAGGGATTTTTCCTGTCCAGGGGTCTTGTTAAGCTATATTTAGATTACATTTTTACAGACTACCAAGAACATACAGACCACCAGAAATATCTTTTTACATTTCTGATGTCATTATGTTATAATTAAGAGACAGGCAAGTATTACAAATTGAAACCCCTAATATGATTAGGGGTACAGTCTGTCACAATAGTTGTATTTTATTCTTCTTTGTAGTATACAATTTAGGAATTTTTGTACTGTTAATCTATGCACTCATAACTTTTTCAGTTAAATCTACACCATTTTTCTAGGCAAGAACTGACTGTATTTCCATTTCCACTGTAGTTACTGCTTTTGAAAACTTCAGAGTTTTTCTTGACAGAGTTTTATAGGAAGTATGAATAATAAAAGCCTGAAGTGGTTAGCATTTACCATCCTCTTGATACAGGTCAGCACAGTGACACTCAGCTACACATAACTGAAGCCACATATCAACAGAAATAAAAGCATGTTCCAGAGCACAATTACTGAAATTATAAACTTTGTTTTAAACAAATCCACACAATTTTGTTCATAAAATGCCTTCTGGTTTTGATTAGATTGTCTTTGTACTTTTTTTTATTTTCATTTTTCTTGTGATTTACAATTTAGAAACAGAATTCTCCTTTGTTCACAGAAGATTTGAAAAGTGAGATTTTTCAAAACCATTAAGTGTCTATTCATGTCAAAGAGAGTTACCTCTATCTCTGGTGGAGTGGAATTTTGTCTCAGTGTAAATCCAATTAAATATTTGTGAAGTAGGAGAGATGACTACTCTTCCTAGGATAAGGGTGATCAGAATGTCTGCATTTAATGAGAGGGAGGAAAGACACATGTAGGTGGAATATTTCTCTCTTAAATGACCTTCTTATATTGTGATATCAGCTCCTACAGTATCTGTACAGGCAGGAGGATGAAAGGAACAACCCTGAAGAGAAAAACTTGGGGGTAATGGATGAAAAGACATGGACCTGTTTGAGCAGGTCCAGAGAGGGGCCACACAAATTATCAGGGGGCTGGAACACCTCTCCTGTGGGGAAAGGCTGAGAGTTTTTCAGCCTGGGAAGGCCTTACAGTGGCCTTTCAATATTTAAAGTGGGCCTATGGAAAGAAAGGGACATTCTTTTTAGCAGGTCCTGTTGCAACAGGGCAAGGGTTAGCGTTTAAACTAAAAAAAAAAAGAGGTAGATTTAGCACACAAGTTTTTTAGCAGTAGAACAACGCCTGTTCTCAGGAAAAACCTGCAGTATACATCCTTTTGAATAATTTTGTTTACATCAGCGTATTAAATTTAACTTTCAGCTCTGGCTTTATTTTGTTTTCATGCTTCTTATTGTGTGAGCAAGCTATAGAGGAACTTCTGTTTGAGGAAGACACTGGTTTCCTCACCTTACTTTTGGCAAATTAGTGTTCTCAACTTTCTTCTTAGATAAATAAAGCAAGCACTGCATTATAATGGCATTACATGTTTCTTATAAGAACAATCATGATTTTTTTTCCCAGCTGTGAAACCAAATACTTTAAATACACTATGATTATTGTAGTCTCTGTTGTTTACTGAAGAACTCATGCTCAGTGCATTCCTCACTGTCCCTTTTAAATTAAGAAAGTTTTTATAAAGATAATTTTCTGTAATTATTGCATCTGACCTGTAAATCACTGTTGCTCTGAAACTGCTTGCACAGGGTTGATGATGATTCTCTACTATAATCCATACTAGCAGCTTCACCCAGGGTAGGTTTTGAAATGAATGTATTTATTTTACAAATGGGCCCATGCAAGCTGTGTTATGACAGGCAAGTGGTGGAAATCTCCTACTGAGGAATGCCCCTAAGCCAGAAAGTCTCCAGGATATCTGATGAGTGATCTCCTGTTGCTTTATTTTGTTCTTGCTGGTATCCATTTCACTGCTGACTGGACAAATGCCATTCGACAATAAAATATCCTTGCCTGGAGGATTTGACACAGATGGGTCTGGTCAGATTGGTCTTTTAAGGGTAAGGAATCAAGCCCATGACCTTTTTACTGGTAATGATATTGTGTGCCATACATTTCACAGAACAGCTGCTCGCTATTTGCATTTACATTGTAGTTTTATTTAATTTTTATTTCTTTGAGGTTTTTAGCTGAGACTCCATATCATCATAGATAAATAGAAAATGATCTATCAGTTTACTCAGGACAAATATATTACATTATTCTGCTATTCATAGTTATAATAATAAAATACTTCCCCCACCCCCACTTTTTTGGACAAATATCACTTTTTATTAACAAATGACTACTTAGTATGAAGATTATTGTATCCAATCCTTAAAAATAATTTTTTGGTGATTAGATATAAAATAATTACTAACCATACCAGACTGTTAAAACATGTTATGCAGTAACAATTAATAAATTGCCACACAACGAGATGGTAAAAACTGATAGACCAAGCTAATTTTTTCTTTCACAGTGGTATAAACCAGTAAGTACTCCATTGAAGTCAGTAATCTGATCAAATTGAAAAATGAATGAATTCCTAATTGTGCTACCATAGTCTTTATCTATGTAGAAATGTGGTGAATGACCACATTCAGAAAGTTACAGAAATGGTCAGAAAGAAGTTGCTATATTATGCGAAGTGAGGTAAAATTTAATGTCTGGATATCAGGATCTAGTTTAAGAAATTTAAAACTTTCATGTGTATAGTTCACTAAAAGGGCAGTTTTTCAACTTGTTCATTATGAAATTTTGGTTGGCAGAATTTAATCTTCAGAAATACTAGAAACATTTTTATAAAGAAAGAGTACAAATAACTGGAATATAACCTGCCTTGCTTTAAAGCCTGTACATTCTCAGGTCTAAATTGTTACTATAAAGATGTTTTGAATTAAAACTTGGAAGTTTAAATTGAAAACTGTCTTGTATGTTGTAATCAGTTTTTGAAAAATGTAATTGTAGCACGGGATTCCATTTAAATAGTTATTTCCCATGGTGTAATTACCAGTGAAGAAAAATAGAGCAGCTAAACTACAGTGAGATTGAATTTACAGCTGCTAATGCAGCTCCACTTCAGAGTACACTGTTGGCTGAAAGGCAGATGCAGGTTCTCCCAAGGTTATGGGCTTTAAGTCTGAAAACCTCCAGCAGTTACTTCCTGCATCACCCCACATTTCAAAGAGCTCAGAGGCTTGACTTTAAACCAGAAATAAGTATCCCTCAGAGAAGGCACCAGTGCATGATATTAAAAAAAAGAAAAATCAACTTTAAAACCCAGAATCAACATCTGTTCATAAAATAATATTACTTTTTGTACACAATCATTTACCTTGTGAAAGATATATGAGTCTCTTGGTTCTTATGATTTGTAAGAAAGTTCCAAATCCCAATATATAGAGACACAACTGGAGATACAGAGGTAATCAGATGTTTGTAGACATGATGAAAGATCTATAGATCTGCGTATGCATTTATGCTTATCTCTTTATCTTCAGACTTCTCTTATCCATTAATAGTAAGTTTTAATGTCAATTCAACAGGTCATTGTCACATACCAACCTTATTGTTCCCTTCACTTCAGATCTCATAGGTAATTTCTACAGTGATTTGGAAGCTGATGAAAGAAACACTGTCTGCTGTATGTTACACAATTCTTTGCTCTATTGGCCATGAGCAGAGTGGCTTCAATGAACTATCAAGCAGGCAGATGTCCTTTCACCCATGGTTACCTTTTTCTTATAAAGGAACATATACACCTTCATGACAAAAAAGTTTCCATAAGCTTGAGAGTGCCTGTCAGATAAAAGCACTGCAGCTGCTGAATACGTTTGCTATATATTAAAGCATTTTAAGGTTGTGGGTGTATTGCAAGTAAATGATTTAACTACATTCAGCTGTCCTGTAAGTTGCTGGTAATTACTGATTTTGCTTTTCAGATATGCATAATAAAGTTCTCAATGTAGCAATTTCAAATGCTGAAGCAGTGCTGACTCTTCAGTACTCGACAGTTCAATCACACAGGATATCTTCATATTCAAGTGAGGCAAAAAATAAAAAAGATAGAGGCAGCACAAGGTAATGCATGGCATTATTAGTGTCTTAGATTCGTTTGCTTTCCAATGACAGCTCCAGTATTAGGGAAAAAAAAGATATTTTTAATCAAATCTGTGGCAGTAGTCGCAGCTTCAATATTTCAGTTTAGTCCATAAAATGTTTCTTTCATACGTTATTTTTTCCACAATCTAGAATAAATAATTCTTTCTAATAAAAATTATATCAAAAGAGCTTGTCCTACACAAAATATTCACACTACATAAGAACAAATAAAATTTTCAAACTGTCCAAAAAAGTTTATTGAACACATACCTTGATGCCCAGTAATCAGCCACTTGTACCATAGCCTATGACAGTGATGTTCAAACCATTGTTTTTTCCCATTTTCCCCAATAAAGCAATTGCTTTTTTATTGGTTTCCTTTGCAACCAAAGCATATGCATTCATGCTCTGTATGTTTAGCTGTTGCTAACATAACAAAACAAAATATGTTGTGGAGCCCTCCAATTATAATTAGTAATTAGTATATTTTGTAAGTGTAAGCAGACAGATTTTAGCACAGTTTCCCTTTTTCTTCAGAGAAAACTTTTTTTCATCTCCGCACTTTACAAAAACTTGAAACTCTACTGTGGTGAAGTATGAACAGATGAATACAGGAGTATTTGAACAGGTCCCTTCCCTTCAATATATGTATGATTTAATAATTCCTAATTTTTTACCTAATCATAAGTAAATATATTTTAGAAAGATAAAACACAATGCCAAACGTGGACAGGGGTCAATAAATTGAAATATTTACTGTGTATCAGTTGTCACAGCTTCATGTAATAACTCCATTTATGGTGAGCTACACCAAGATAATTAGAATGATCTTAAACTTAGTAAAATTACTTCAAATAAGACAAGCCTGACTTATCAGTGATTAACACTGTAACTTGGTATGGAATGTTTGCATGCTATCATGCTATTATAATTTGAGTCCTTGTGTTAGATTTTCCTGTGAAATTTAATACTAACAATTTTTTTTTCAAGTCTGTTTCGCTGCCTTTTCCTATTAAGTTTTATTTAGAGGAGAGAATGACATTCTCAAAATGAAGGCTAATGTACAAGAATAATTTAAAGAAAAAAAACCCCAACAAATGAACATGTAACAAGCTTACAGCAGTTTAACAGCAGGATACAGGAGAAAAAAATGTAAAAATAACCACTTGAGAAAATTGTTTATTAAAGCCCTCATCTCCACAGCAGGAAATAAAAAGAAAAATACTGAAACAGCCACCTTAAAAATTATTTATTAAAAAATGCATCACTGAAGATATACAGAAAGAAAACAGTTTACGAAACATCTTAAAATAAATGTATTCAACTATGCCCCAGCAGGAAACACTATGAAAAGTAAAATTTCCACTCTGTGAAAAAAAAAAAAAATAAATATATTTTCAAACAAGGAAAAATAAATAAATCCTTTTTAGATACTTCTATATAGCTTGTACTGCATTAGTGAATATAAAGACAACTTTCTTCACCAATGACTTCATTCTTCATCTTTGAAGAAGACTTTCATTCTTTATTCTTTGTCAATCCAAATAACTCCTTTAACATGCCCAAAGGCTCTCCCTTCTTTAGGAAGAGTCTTGGGGCAGCAAAGGATGCAGTGATTCACTAGCTCTGTTACCTGGTGTATCCATGCCAAGCTTTGGAAAGCCACCATGCCTATTGATGCTGCACAAAAGGAAAAGTTCAGCTTCATTGTTTCTCCCAGCAGTACTCATTTCTACTCCAGAATGCCTTTCTGTGGTAGCAGAGCAGGGAAGCCTTACTCCTAGATATTCCTCTAATATTTGCTCTTCTTCTAATATTTATTCTAGGTATCCCTGCCTTTCTCTGCTCCCACCAGGATCTGTCAGGCCCTGAACTCTCATTCTTGATGTTGCTCAGGCGATTTTGACCACACTGATTAAAAGCTCTGATCTGTTTGTGACCAGAAAGAGAGAGAAAAAAATGACATGAAAAATATTTATGGTCTAAGAAATAATAGTGAGTTGAGAATTGAGCCTTCTAAGCATCAATGCTGTAAAACCAGGGAAGAAAAACTCACATTATACATAGTAAATACCTCTGTGAATGTAAATAGATATATGTCTGTATATATATAATCATAGAGAGCAAATGAAGTGAAAGATGAATCTCAGCTGAAGCTTACTATATGACAATGCAGTTATTATAATATATATGTCCATGAAATGAAAACATTTCTCTAGTTTAGAGAAAGATAAGTATAGTAAACCTCTTAGTGACTGATTCTGCATACACAATCCAAACAAAGTTCCTACTTGCATGAATAAAGACTTCTGGACCAGGCCCAATGGTTTGTTTTTTAAATTATTTATTCCATGAATTTCACCATTTCTTCTGCTCATGATTTGTTTGTGATCAGATGGTGATTCTCTCAATATTATTCTGCATTGGGATTTGATAATAGATGTCATCACTAAAATCTGACATTTGTAAACAGCAATTCAAAGACCACACCTGACCCGAAGCCTGTGTTTGTCTCTGAGTTTGTCAGGTAGAAGATGTCTTAACAGAGCATTTTCTCACTGGCTTCTCACTAACCACTGTAGAACATCTTGGGAGAAAATGTATCTGACTTCTTTTTGATAAAGGCTTCCAGCTCTCTGTGCTAAACCTGGGAAACAGGCTTAACAGAAGTTGTGGGGAGAAAGCTTAAAATCTTTAACAATGCAGTTCTCTTGATCAATTTATTCTTGAAATTCAGTTATTTTGAGGCAGTGGAGAAAGCAACCAACAGAGCTGATAGCTCCTTAGAAATACTATACAGTAATTTCACCTTGGTATTTCCTAATTCAGCTGTAGGATGGCAAAGGAGGGAAACTGGGATCTTGAAAGCATCAGACCGTCTCAATTACCATGGAATCATGTGAAGAAAGAAGCAATCTTTAAGGTGTAAATTGCTGATAAAGTCTTCCTTTTCCCCTTCTCTCTTTTTCTTCTTGGTCAACCTGCTGTGCACACAGGCTTCAATAAATAGCAGCTGCAAGTTCATGGACGTCAGTTATGACTGAAAACTATATTTCACATTTCTTGTTCTGAAATACTTTGTGTCAGTAGTGACACAGCAGAAGTCTATGACTTAAAATATAGATATATATTGATTTTTTTTCCCTGTAGGTTCATGTCAATACCCGTATTCAGTACCCTAATGTTGACTAAGGACATCAAGGATAGGTGGATACAGCCAAAAAAAAAAAGAATCCTCATTTCTTCAGCAAATTCCTGATCACTGGTCTAGTATATATCTGCCTATAGTGGTATTGTAAGAGATAGCTAGCTAGTAAATGAAAATTCTTATGGGATTTAATCTCCATAAAGAAGTAGGATCTGAGCCCTCAACACAATCAAAATTTCATAGTGTTTCAGGTATTTCAACCTTCATTTAGAATGCTTCATATCTCACAGAGAATATTGGACATGCCCTTTAGTTTTGTTATTTCCCCTACTGTGCACTACCAAATACTCTTTCCTTTAGTGATTTTGGAAAATGAAAATATAATATTTCATAACAGGTTTTGAGGTTGTTAATAATAACAATATTGGGAGTTGTTCTTTTATAGGAGTTTTTTTGTTGTTGTATTAAAAATCATTAATCTAAGGAGTTTAATAAAATTCCTATAAAAAGTTCGTACATTAATATGTGTATTTTATGCCACTTCAGCTGTAGTTCTACCTTTAATTTCATATAAGCTATTTGGAGCTGATTAACTAGCATATAATGTCTGCCAGCCAAATACATGAAAAGTTGGTGGTGTATTTTTAATCATCTATATTCAGAGCTAGAAATTAATTTTACTTCGATTTTTTTAAACATCTCCTGATTAAAACTTAACCAGTCAAACATCTCACACATTTAACTTCAATGTTGTGTCCTCCTCTATCAGAACAAAATTGGGCATTTTCCTATACACAATAGAGGGAAAAAAAAGCAATTACTATCAATCAGTGGCTAAGCAACAGATTGGAGTATTTAGAAAGACTCATTCATACACAGATTTGCAGCAGTGTTCAGCTCTTCTGATTAGATTCCATAGATTTTAAATTGTAGCTAATTAGGCTGTCATAGGTTCATTAATGGCTCTACTGATTCAGCACTCCCTCACCTGCATGCATATTAAAGCTCATTAGCTCCCTTGTCTAAAATACCACCTGCATTAATTGCTGCTGATGCACTAGGACTCTTCAGAAGGCTCTTCTGACAACTAGTCTACCTGCTTCTAATACCCATTGCCCCCAGAGCACTCCAGGAGAGCTAACACACGAAGTTCACAGTGTTTCACACATTGTAATGCTGCAGCTGTTGTGAGGGCAGTCAAGCCTGTTTTCTGCTTAACAGTAGGAAATAAATAATTAGCAATGCTTATATTCTAATGCTTACACAGGACCAGTTTATTTGCTCTGGAGTCTCACTACTTTAAGCTGCCTGACAATAGCATGTGCTAACAAAGTGCTGGGGGAGTTACAAAGACATAAATAGTCTATTATGACCAAGAAGAATAGATGAACTTAAATTAGAATAGAACTATTAAACTGATAGAACTGATATTCTCTTTAGATTAAATATTTAGTGGGGTAGAATCATATCACTTTCCCTATGAAAACTACTAACAGGAGTGATATAACTACTGTTTTTGGGACATTTGAAAAGCTACCAGATTTTTTTTTTCTCTTTCCAGAGTATATTAGCTCAAAATAATAATTTTAAATTGTTCATGATAGGATTTATTCTCTATTCATTATACTTGTAATTCTTCCATTGACATTGATGGTAATTTGCATACGTATAAGGGAATAAAAGGTCTTTTGTTGCCCTTTTCAGTTCAGTACAGTGTTCCCACCGTAAACAGAAAATATATTAGATTTCATTTTTAAGAAGAAATATTTCTTTTCAGGAGGGAGCAGTATGCTAAGGATTTCCATTCTTAGTTTTGTTTAGCTGTATTATTTAGCTTAGTATTTATACTTCATGTATAAGAAAGAAGAGCTTCTTAAGTAGTTTGGTCTTAATTATGTTTTAGGTATAAACTTGTCAATTATAAGATTCCCTGATAAATTAAGTTCTGGGTGTAGGTGTCAAGGGGTTGATAGCAGGAAGGCTGCAGGAGTGATCTCTGTGTATAGAGGCCATGGGCTGTCCTGTGTGAGACAAAGCCAGTTTCAGCTGACACTAATAGACCCACTGCAGTAATCACAGCTCAGCCCATCAGTCAAGCTGGTGGCACATCTGAGAAAGCATTTCAAAGCAGAATTGAGAAATAAAAAAAAAAGTAGAAAAAAAAAAAAAAGAGTCCTGATAACCTGGAGTATTTATGTATCAGCCTAAAAGATAATGATATTATTCTAGAATTTACACTCACTGTTAAAGGCAAAGCTGTGCCAAATATTACCATACTGATGGTAGGAGCTTAAGAGACATATTGCTGACTCATCTTCTACAGCAGAAAGGAAAATGTGGACTTTAAAACTCCCAAATGTTATGTGAAAGCTATATTAACTAAGCATTAATAAAGTTGTGGCTGGCATAATGTATTACTTTGGCAGTATTACCAGCTTGTTTTACTCTTTATTCATCTGCTCTCAAAGGGACTGAGATAAACTATTTCTGCTTTCTATTTCTCTGAAGGTCTGTCAATATTTTTTTTCCCATTTCTTGGATTAGTATAATAATAAAATGCCTTTCCTTGTAGCAGCCAATTGATAGGTGTAGAATATGAGAACAGAAAAGGACCATTATGAAAAAGGCCACAAATAATTCACAAGGACAATATTTTAAGGAGCTCAAAGAATTTCCTGCCAAATGATTGTATGAGACATTAATAGCCCTGCTTTGGTTTATGACCTGTTCATACACTTTTTAAGAAAAAAGGATTGTAGCCCTCCATATTCTGTCAATATTTTATTTTATTTTTTTTCTTGATTAACTACCCTTAACAAACTTCTTTGTACAGAAAGGAATGATATTGCAATGGAAAGATTTTGTTTGTTGGTAGTTATTGTTGACATGACTGATCTGTAAGTTAATTTAAACTATGTTAAATGAAAACCCATCCCTTCCTGTCAGCTGAAAGAAGTGACTGTAAACACATACCTAGAGATTTCTGTGGATAGTTATTGCTGCTTTGCCACAGAGACTTGTACCACATAGTGAAGTATTACAGAAAATTAGTACATGAAACAAGGTTAGCAGACCTGGATTTCAGAGGATGGCAGATATGTTCAGAATGTCAGCAGTGAACAGAGGCTGACAGATGTGTGAACACTTGTTTAAGACAGTCAGACTGTTTACTCTCACAGAAAGTCTGGCTCACTAACATTAAAACAGTCAGTTTGGTTTTTTTTTAGAGAAAAGGTGATCTGATGCAAGAGGGTAAAACAATTTTAAAGGAACTTCTTTTTTTTTTTTTTTTTTGCTGGAACGTGAGAGTTTTGATGTAATCAAGTGAAATCAGATTTATACCAGAATTAGATCTGAACAGTAGTCTGTATCATGCTGCTATCTTAGCATCTACCATAAAGGACTTTTAGGTATGAAAGATGTGAGAGGCTTGTCTGTATCAGATGAAGTACCTACAGGCTGTTCCTTTCCAAAAATGCTTTCCAGACTACATCAGAAGTCTGTTTTCACCTTTTTTTCTACTAAAAGTAAATTTATGAGTCTAATAGAACTAATTAAAATGGATAAAAAATTATGTACATAGATAGTTCTTATCTCGGTGATTTTGTTACTCTATTGAATTAGATCATATTGGCAGATAGCTTGTATTCTGCAAATGAATCTGCATTGCTCCAGGATGAGGCATGACAGAAATTTTCCACTGAGTTTTTACTGCCTTCCTATTAACTATCCTGATGAGAGAAGAGTAGATCTGTGTTTCTTCTGCTTTACATCTGGAATATCTCCTGAAAACTGCATCTTTTCTCTCCTTCAGAGCTGGATTTACTTCCTGAGAAGTAGACAAGAGGGAACAGTCAGAGACCAATTCTCTCTGCAGGCTTAAATATAGGCTATGAGAGTATAGCCTTTTACATGATGTCTCTTTTCTTCAGTGAGGAAGCCAAGGAATGCAAACTTACACAGAACATTCCTTCAGAACACATTAGTTGAAAATGAACACTTGAACATCATAATAAGAACAAGAACTTAAAATTTGTGTTTATTTTTTATTGTAGGATTTTTTTTCCCCTTGCACATAGTGTCAGTCCTATCGTTAATTTGGAGAAAATTTTATTTTCAGGAAAACCAGCTGTGCAGAGTTTTGATAAGGTAAATTAACTAACGAGGACAAATTGAAAGCAAAATGTCATACTCTACTAATTAATTGTGCATCAAGTCTTCCTTTGAGCTTATATTCTCATTTTAGAAGGGGATCAAAGAAATATGGAGTATTACACAGCAATAGCTGAACTGCATGCAGGGAACCAAACTTGAGTGCTATATGTATTTTGCAGAAATGGTATGAAATTAGCAACTCATAATTTGTTTATTTGTTAGCATCTAAACTGAAATTTAGATAACACAAAAATTGCACTGGCCCTAGGAGACTGATTTTACATCCCTATTACTGTTCAGTTTTAAATGTCATGAGCTTAGTGTGGAAAAAAAAATGAGGAAAATGTCTACAAATACAACTGTCTAGTTTGTTGGCACAGTGAGGGAAAAGAAGTGGACTGAAGGACAAGGGGACTGAAACTCAGAAGAGGGTCTGTCCTTGGGATGCTATGACAGATTTCAGTGGAACAACTCAGTTTTAATTTCCTTTTTATTTTATAAGACCAAATATTTATTCCTTTTTAAACTGGACATATTGTTTTGCATGTGGAAAGTTAGAGTATTTAGGAGAGTAAATTATTTATTTTATTTCCGACTTATTGGCATGCTATCTGAGAAAGCTCTTGTGAACTGATCAAGTGAAGAAAAAATAGATGAACTAGTGAATTTTTAATGAATTTTATGAAATCTCTTATTGTAAAGTTCAAATCAAAAAATGCAATTCTAATAATTAGCCACAAAGAGTTTACATCACCTATCACTGAGCATACTTATCCCAAGAAAATCAACTAGATGTCTTCCTTAACAATAGGACTTTTCATTAAAAAAGAATTATTTCTTTCTAAGCAGAAAATTAATATACATGTGGGTAAAATATGGTTTATCTAATAATGCTGGTGTGGTCATAAGTGTCATAATGGTGTCCTAATGGTGTGATCTTAATGAATTTCCTTCATTTTCTTAAAATTAAATTAAAACAACAGTCCTTTTTGGTGCCCAAAGTGGGGCTCAAAGTGTTGAGATAATGACAGATCTGACCAGAGCATGTTAAAACAAATTTGTCATTCACTTTATTAGTTTAATAGTCACTGGTCACAATGTAGATTTATCTGCTCTGAGTTGTGCTTGTTCTGAGAGTTGTTTTCTGTGTTGTTACCCCCTGACACCTAACATCAAATCTGAAATTCATTATTGACATTGCTGGCACAACTGTTGCATAATAAGTTACCTTGCAGATCTTGCCATTATGTCAAGAGTGTACAAATATTGTGGTTATTATTCAGACATTTACTAAAGGCATAAAAAATAAAATGTGGTTTTGTACAGAACCAGATAAAAACAGAAACAACATTTGTTCAGAGAAGTATTACTTTATGTGTTGAGTGTTTTTAAATTGTTCTTTTCCTAAAGATGGATGAGCTGTCTGTGGCATTAAAATTTAACTCCTAGTAAAGTCACAAGTTGAGTTCAGTGTCACTGTTATTAAAGGCAACTTAGACACAAAAGTTTCTGATATTGTCAGCTTTGTCAGTCAAAGGAATGAAAGGTTTATTTCCAGTTTCAATATCTGCTTTCTTTTATTTAAGTTGTTATTGTATTTTTCAGTCTGAAGAACTTCCGTTCGTACATTTCTTGCTCATTAAAAGATTTTAAGGATCAGGAAATGTGGGTGTTTTGGAAAGTTGTCAATCTTTTCTCTGAAAGCACATCAATGACCTTTTATTTTGGTATAAATGAGCAGTCACAGTTTGATTAAGAGCTACATAGACATTGCTGGAGATGTAAGTTCCATATTGATCCTCAGGTCAGAGCTACATTGCTTTGGTCTATTTAACCCTTAGAAAAAATACAATTTGTATGACGCATGAGTCCTGAGTGTTAACAGAGACTGTTCTTATTACTGCCTAATGATCCACTCTGTGCATGAATGCTTTGACACTGGTTATTTCTAATGGACAGATGATGGTGAATCCTTCAAACTTATTACAGTTGTGTCACAGAAATGAACAATTTTCAAAAGGAAGACCTCTGTGGTGCAATTCCAGTGATGAGGCTTGGGAATATTCTATCCCAGGGATATATCCATGGCTCTTTTGGGTCTGTTGTAAGTCTTCTGTGAATAAACCACTGGTTACAAGGCTGGTTAGCTGGCCACTGCCAAGATAGTGTATGAGCTGTTAGCCATATTGAAAGTACAATTCTTACCAACAAGTTATTCCTGCCTTGGGTGGAGGAGGAGGAGTACAGCCCATTAGCCATCTCTGCTGCCACCCAGAGAGGTATTCCCCTTGTGCTTCTTCTGGCTTGATGGGGATTGGTACTGTTGAGCAACACAGTAATACGTGTTTAGCCTGTACTTTGTTAGCCTCATTACCATACTTAGGGGTCTATTCTACTGTTTGATCCCAAGCTCTTCCCACGAGACACTCTGGCCAACCACTCTTTTTGATAACCCTTCCTCTTATTTTGGCTCCTGTGAAGGACCTGGATATTACTGAGGACCAAGAGAGTATGACATATATATGGAGTATGACAGATATATGTATATATATATATAAGCCCAGCATTGAGCCCAAGCCCCCACCAGTGGCAATTACATCACCACTGATACTGTAGAGCAGGCACAGGTAGAGTCCCAGACTGGCCCAGCAGCAGATGGGAGCTGTGTTTGGGAGCTGGAATCTGGACTGGTCTGCACACCAGTCCTTGGGAGTAACTCTAAACATGGGGTGTTATCACTGTCAGGAGCAGACACTGTCTGTGACACCAGGCTGCTAACTTCAGACAATGCAGTTAGTTAGGAGAACTGAGCTGAAAAATAAAATCACTGAACAGAATTAGTTTTTTTCTCAATCAAACCAGCACTGGTAAGAAACACAACAACATGTGAAGTGATGGAAGCACTTTGGCAAAGAAGTGCCTTTCTGGCTGCACTCACAGGGGAAGTGGTTATTCACACCAGGAGATAGTTTACACTGCTATAAAAGGATAAACTAAAGCAGTTGGAAAAAGGATCTGAGAAGCTAGTCAATACGTGAAGAAGTATAAAAAGAGATAGAGAAAATTTATATATAAGAAAGATTTATGTGTCTGAAGAAGAAAAACTAAGTGCTTATGTAAATATGGGGAGACAGCTACACAGAAGAGTTAATAGGTTTGATAGGATGAACTATATAGGCAGTTTTCAGAATGAACTGCAGTGAGATGTGAGACTACATACACCAGTAAATTAAATGTGTCTGGGACTGAGCTATTGCAATGAGACCAACAGACTGTGTCTGTGCCATTAAATTTCCTTACCTTCTACAACAGACTGGCCTCTTCCAAACTAATCATTGGACTTAATGTTATGTTCACATCTCAGATTAACATGAGAGCAATGCCATAAAATTTCCTAATACAGTCCTATTTGGGTTGGGTGGAGTTGGGTCAAGAAATATCCTAAAAATATATGAATAAGCAAAAGATAATTTCAGTGCTCAAGAATGTCCCCTGGCACTGATTAATTTACTAGCAAAGTTAGGGGTTAAGAAGCTTTGATGTGACCAAAAATGAGACTACAGTTTTAGTGGAAGAAGTTACGTAGAAGTGAAAATGCAAAATATATTTTTAGAGAAAAAAAATGTGATGAAAAAGAAGTCAAGGAGTTGAATATTAGCACAAGATAAGATGTACGTGGTTTTGAAAGACTGTAATTCTGTGGTTAACTCTGACAGCAAAAAAGTGAAAAGGATGGGTCCTGAACATTTCAAACACAAGTTTATAAATAGATAGAAGAAGATGGAAGGTAAAAGATGGAGAAGATAGAAAAGAATATTTAGTTAGAAAGTTGTTCAGGACAAAAAATATGATGCAAGTGAATTATAACTTTTATTTTCATAGAATTATGGAATAGTTTGGATTGGAAGGGATATTAAAGATCTTTCTAAACACATGACCTTCTATTAAAATGCTGGGGATTTTTTTTGGATTTTTTTTTAATTGAGTTTTTTTGTTTTTGTTAACTTGAATTCATAATATTTATAGTTGTTGAATTAAGGTAGAGAGAAGGATTTATTGCATCCAGGTGTTGTGGTGATTGAAGGAAATAATTATATTGGTTCTGAACCTTTCTTAACCAGGCTGTAGCTTTTATCCAGGACATTTAGACATTCTAAATCTGCACAGTCATTCATTTCAATAGCATTGTCTCACAGTTTTATTGTACTGTTGCTATGCTCATCTCAATAAATATTTCTAAACGATGTGACAATTTGCAGCTTTTTATAGGGGCTAGTCAAAAGGACCTGAATTTCAACTTCAATTAACATGCTATGAACCTCACAAAGAGTGCACAAAGCAATAAAGGTAAGAATTTAAAACTAATTTGCTTTAGTCTCCTGCTCTGGATGGTATAAATCAAGCATAACAGTCACCAGACAAAGTACCCCAGGATTTTCTGTAACCACTTAAGTCATCTGCTGTTTTTACCAAAAACTTTCCCACCTACCTTGTAGAAGATGCTCATCACTGCATTGAGACTCAGGATCCAAAGACTAGCTGATTTGACTCCATACCAAAGAAATAAAGAAAAAGATAACTATAGTAGATGCTAGAAACTAAATACTAGAACTTAAATGCCAACATTCTCATTTAAGGGCCAAAGAACAATTCAAATGATTAGAGGGGAAAAAAAAAAAAAAAGATTTTTAACCTCTGTGTGATCACTTGTACATTTTGCACAAATGCAGAGTTTATACTTAAAAACAAACATGAAATAATACAATGAAAAATACCATCTAGTGAGTCCCCTGATATTTGAACATGAATCCTAAGAGAATATGTGGACAGATTAAGGCTGTATCCCTGACTTTCTGTGTTGCTTGCAATGCCAGTTCTTTTAACAGCCTTTATCTTCCAGGTTCCCTGGCTAGACCATTGACAAGAGTTCAAAATGTACACCCATCCAAGCCATGAACAGACATTTTTGTTTTTCATTAGAATGTTGTGGGAAACTGTCAAAGGCTTTATTGAAATCTAGGCAGACAACACCCATGGTCTCTCCCTGTTAAGCAGGTCGCTTATGTTTCTTCCTAAAGTCAGATTTTTCAGTCTGTAAAAATAATCACTACTATAATTAAATTATTTTATAAAGTTGATTCCTGTCAGTTTCTCACTATCAAGATATAGAAAACCAGGATAGTCATGGGATGTTTGCAAGAGCATCTGAAAGGTGAAGTCACTGCCATAAAGTTGTAATAAACATCTGGATCAAATCTTTATCGTTGAAAGGAACTTCAATATGTGAGGTTCAGTTACCACTACTTGGAAAGAATTTTTAAAAGTAGTTGCTGTCATCAAGAAGAAGTGAAATATGAGTACTGATTAGTCAAAAAAAAAAAAGAGCAACAGTATTACAGTATATGACAAATTTATAGATCTACACCATATGTCACACATATTTACTGAGATAAACTGATGATTGATAGAACAAATTACATTCTTCTTGCTCTTTTAACTGCCCCATGGCACCTTGTGCCCATTAATCTTCATTAGGAGGTGGTGTAACATAAAGTTTTTAAGCAATTGACAAAAAACTCTTTCTATATTTTCCTTTAAAACTTAACCTTGCTACACTGAATAATAAGGCTGAAGAAAAAAGAATATCTAGACTTCGGAAAAGAAAAAAACAAAAAACAGTATCTCTCTTGACAGCAGAATGATTAGTTTTTCTACATTCTTTTTCTGGGTTTTGTAAGATTTTATTACTTCCAACAATTTGTTGCAAAAATTAACCTTTTATTTACCTCTATGTATGTTCATTTTCTCTCCATCTCAAAGAAAATATTTGAAGCTCTGCCCTAATCTCTCAAAATTCCCCAAAAATATGTGAGATGGTAATAAAAGATGGAAAAACCCCTTTCACTTTTATTTACAGTAGGTACAGAAAAACAGTTGTAAGTGCCTCCCCTACTAGTTTTTTGATCTCTTCTTATTCTAAGAGTTGCATGGATTAAGAGTCCAGAATGCTTAATTTTATACCAACAAATAATAAAAAACAGTAATGAAGGAAAAATCCAAGTCCAGCACAAAGCCAGCAGATCTGATTTCACAACTAATTACTTGTTCCATTACTTTGCAAATACTAAATGGAAAGGTGGATAAGGGTAACCATTATTCTCAGTCTGATGAGGCAACAATAGAGTTTGGTTTAGGTTCAGAGAGCCACAAAGTCTACAGCTCCAAGGACACTATCTGGAAAAAAACATGGCACTGCACCAACACTGATCTCTCCACATCTTTGTCATGAGGGCCACCAATTGTGCTGGGGATTTAGCTTTTTATTTCACCTTCAGCTTTACAGTTATTCTTTTAAGTCTACCATGAAAATCTTTAAGTACAGCACAAGAGACATAGTCTTTCTGCACTGCTATAGCCTAAGCAAAGCTAAATTAAATATGCTGTTTTTTAAATGAAATATTTTTAAAAGTGTAGCTTTGAGGTAAAATTAGAGATGAACCAGATTTATCTCATAAATGAGGGAGAATGAGATTAGAGAGTTATAGGAAATTTCAGGCTGTGGGACCACTCACCATTTCCTTCTGAGATAAATAAAAAGTTCTTTACAATACTATTTTAGAGAGTTTAAAAGCTGGGGCAATAAATAGAAAGTCAATTATATTATCCTTCAAAAGAGCAAGAAAATTAACTGTCAGTTCACTGTCAGAGTCTGAGCTATCTTATCCTCCTGGGTGCCATGCTACTTGTGAACAGAACTATGAAATCCCTAAGTACTAATTTTCCTTCTCTACCCTTTATTCTTTCTCTTTTTGTATTTTATTTTATCAAACTTAGCACCTCTTGGATCAGTGTGCATAAAGATTGGGGTTTGGGTTACATCATTACTGGCACCAATGTTTCTTTATTCTGTACAGTTTGGAATACACTTCTTGGGGTGATGACTCCCTGATTACCAATGAGTGTTGGTAGATGCATATTAAGTATGGAGAAGCATATGGCAGTCAGTATCACTGTCAGTCATGGATGATAAATAAAAGGCATGTGCCCAATTTAAATGGGTAGTACATGTCAGACATCTGTCTGGAAATGGGTTTCACTGTTGACATAAATTAAAAATCTTGCCTATAGACTGCTATTTCTTAATGCTTACTTTTAGCAAAAAATTAATCCCACTCTCCATGTCACACATGCACATAAAAAGTGATTTTCTAAAAGTACTGTAGCTACTTTCAAGAATAACAGAATTTCCAGTTCCATTAGATTATTTTGATATATGATTTTTATATATATATATATATATATATATATGATTTCTTAGTTGTACTTATGCCATTCTCTTCCTGGCTTGTGATCCACTATTATGAAACATTACAGCATTTGGCAGCATCTTGATCCATACAGGACATGGCTGATATTCCTACCCAGTTAAATTAAGGTATATTAGTGAAAGGATCAAGAGGCACTTAAAAGATATGGTCTAATTTGGTTTCTTTAATAAACCTAACAATTATTTTTATATTACAGGTCTTAACATACTGTGCAAACATTTCAAAACTGCCACATTGTGAATATAAATCTAATTAATAGCCAGATGACCAATTAATAACAGCCAGATTACAGAGATACTCAGTTTTTCTTTTGTAGAAGTCTGTAAATTGGTATAAAATTAAAAATGGATAAAGAGGGATTATGAGCTTTCAGAATTGCTGCTTTTTTAGTGTTCACAAGTATTTCAATGTAAACATTTATGAAATGAAATATGGAATTGGGCTTGGGCAAACCATCTTCCACTCAGTTCCCTGAAAAACTGTTTCAAGCTATGAGGGAACTGACATAACCATGATGCAAAACAATCAAGTTAGCCAAATTTCATTTTATGAACTGTATTCTTGGCTGCATACTAATCCAATTCTGATGGGAAGAGGAAAGGTTTTCCTCCACCCCCTCCTTTCCAGTAGTATTTTCAGATAAACTAGAGGGGTGGTTTTAATTCCCTTTGCTTGAGGAGGTCACTGAAGTATACACACAATATGCATTGGTGCTGATTATTTCAGAGTTGCATCTCATGCTAGGCTCAGATGTTACCTGAATGCTTCAGAATGCACCTTCTGGAACATAGGCAGAGTCAGTCAATGATCAGCATAACTGGTGAATAAAACAGAGCTTGTAGGAGAATGGGGTGCCTGGTTCCTGGGAATAGTGAGCATAAGGCAATACCAGGGCAGCTCTGCAATTCAAATGATGGTACATTCATGTGTCTCCAGATCTAGGTGGTTACTTAATCTTGTACAGTTAGGCACCTAAATCCCACTGACATCAGTTTTAGGTGTCAGACGAGGCTTTCTGTACCTTAGAAGTTTTGCCAAAGAATTAAAGAGATTTTTAAAAAGTAGAATTTTCCCAAGTGTTGATCTGAATGCTACTGTTGAAGTCCCCAGGAGATCTCCTAAGAATATCAATGGAATGCAAGCTGGAGAAATTCTGAACCCTTCCAGAATCACATAACAAATGTTTTTTCATTATATTTCTAACACTTACTTTCATGTGTCTTTTATAAGCACTTGAATATGGTGTTATTTCTCATGTTAAAACACTCATTATTTTTCTACATATTTGCTAGAGAGTAAAAAGGTTGGCTTCCTACAATCAGTGAACAATGCAACAAAAACACCCTAAAAATCTTCCTCCTGTATACTAGCTCTAGGAATACAGCAAAAAAAATTCATTTGGCATGTTATGGTATTTCATGGCAGGTAAACATCAGTAGTTTCAAATAACAAGAGCAACTTAGAATATGAAACACAAACCCTAAAGATAATGGAGCTGCATGCCAGTATTGCAGGTAATATGGTGGAGACTTTTCAGTCTACTATACTTATTCACTATAAATTCTACTAGTGATATATATAGTCTTTTTTCTATACTATTCTGTGCTGTGTACTTTGCATCTGCATGTTGTATAAGTATTGGCTGAATCATTCAAATGGGATCTGAGTGAGCATCAAGGTACATGATCAAGGAGACTGCAGACTTTACTACTAGATTTACTTGAAAATATAGAGGTTAACACTGAGGTTGAACCACTTGTCCATAAGACAGACTCTCGTTAATTTTAGTGGTTATTAGCTTCTACATCAAGCTCTCAACAGCTTCTAAGAGCATTAGAAGCATTTTATGGGAAAAGTGAACTACCTCAGTGTGACATATTTCTGGTTTGTGTAACATTTAGGACAATAAAACTCTGATCCCTGGCTAGAGCTGCTACATGAGAGTGACAGTAAATTTAACTGCAAATTGTATGCAAATACAGATTTTAGAAATATTAAATATTTATTAGATCCAGAGATCATTTAAATATTCTATATTTAAAACGTGGATCCAAAAATTACATCTTGTCTACATTTAAACTCAGAATTTATAAATATGAGAATTTCTGAATATAAGAAATCCCATCTAACCATCTGCCACATGATAGTTTTTTGATGCCACTGACACATGAAGGAGATTGTAAAACATCACTTTCAACTAAATGTTATTCCAATTTTGAAAAGCTATCCAAGGCTTTCTAAGCACTAAACGGTCTACAGTTCACACAAGATGCAAAGTTGTTCCCTCTTCCCGTAAGTATTCCAGTTCAGAATGTCTCCTCCATAAACAGAAAATAAAAAAAGAGATACCTTTATTTCAGTCTACTCTTTCAAGGCTTTAATTTGTTCAGACTTAGCTTGAAAAACATTTGACATAGAATAAGGGAAAAAGCAACTCCTAGTCAGGACTATCTGTTGCCAACATACCCTCTGTGTAAACCAAGAAGAAATGTAATAATTTTAAAAGTCTACAGAATAAAAGAAAAATTAAGCAAGACTTGAACAAGGTTGCTTGTTCGAGCAACCCAACAAAATTAGGAACATGGATAATTAACAATTTCATCCCTAGGAATGTCTAAATTGGCATTTTTCCCTGGTAAATAGTGCATATTAAAATTATGTGGACATATATTTATACTATTAGAACCTCAACCTTCTTCCAAACTTTTGACTTTGAATTGAAAAAAAAAATAACGAAATGCAAATATCTTGGCCTGATGGTACTGAAAAGTAAAATTTTGATTCTGACAATGTATCTCACAGCTGAATAACAGAAAATCACATAGCAAATAGCTTGACCTGGACAGGCCGGAGTGTTGGGTGGAGGGGACTTAATGATGTTCACAAAGATGTCAGGGGGTAACTTAAGTTTTTTGAAAACTTTTTTTTCTTTCTTTGCGTTTGAAGAAGATGGGG
>JANHGL010001197.1:22142-45424 GCA_024611195.1 Ceyx melanurus
TATACACCCTGGGAACAGGTTCTTGGAAATCTGCCTCAGTGTTGACTTACTGCTGTGACTACCCCTTGTTTAAGCTCAGGTAGTGAGCGTGGTGTCTGAACCTCAGAATTAATAATTTTGTCAAATTCAGTTCTGTTTTCTGAATAATTATTTTGCATTTTTCACGCAGTACTTTTTACTAACTTAAGAGAGGTAGCCTGGATACTTTGAATGGTTGCTGCCAGATGTTGTGAATTATGTGAAAAAGAAATAAAAACCCAGAAGTTTTTAAGGTTTCTTTGGAAGAAGTTGTTAACGGGGATACAAGGAAACATATAGAGGTTTGGCCACAGCTATGTGAAGGTAGCAAATTCATTCTGTGTTTGCACTCAGAAAGACGATGAATCAGGAATAAATTTTGAATCCTGACAAAGCTTTCACATTCTTCAGGTCTTTCAATAACTTCCATTCTATACTTCACCTTCTGCTTCTGCTGGTTTAGACAAAGCAATGACATCTTGTGAACTATGAGTCGCTGAGGAAGAACAACATCTACAGAGTAAACAAAAAAAATGCCCTTCAAAAGTACCAGAAATGGTGTCACTGAGACACTTCAAAAGAAGACCCAAAGGGTTAAGCTTTTCCCTTCATTAACTTTAAGCTGTTCCTTGCCTAAAATGTTGCAAATTTCTGATAAGAGTTGTAAAAACCAGGTGTTTGTTCTAAAACTACCCTACCATAGCAGTGAATATTTCCCAGATAAAAATTAATGAAGGGAAAACTCATAAATGTGTCAGAAGAAGATAATTATTATTTGATACAAGCCAGATGCTCTCCATTGCAAATCAAGTAAGAGTGGAAGTCTCAGTTTACAAAAGACTTTTCCAATCATGAAGAGTCTTTTTTTGGTGGACTCTAGGTAGGATAACTGTAGCCAAGAAAGATCCCACTCAGTTCTAGGATGTTATGTTGAGAAATTAAATAACTTATTAGTATTGTATTCGTATGAGTATGCTGACACTTTGGCATGTGGATTCCTGAGTGGCTCCCTCAATTCACTTCAGATCATGTTGTTCCATTCTTTGAGACATATATTAGCTAGTTTAGAGCCATTCAACAGCTTGAGCTCTAGTCATTATGGATAAATTTAATTGCCTTTATAATAAAACCACAAAAGTTAAGTTTTGTTTATTTATCCAAGTGCAAACAATGTGTAATTTATTATTCATGCATATTTGTATTTGCACAGTGTCCTGGTTTGAGTGGGAACTAAAAAAATTCTGTGATTTGAGAAGCTTCTGTTTGAAGCTCTTGCTATGACACTGAGAAAGGGAAGGGAAGGAAAAGGAAAAGGAAAAGAGGATGAATCATAGAATGTTAGGGGTTAGAAGGGACCTCTACAGATCATTTAGTCCAAAAGAGGAAAGGAAAAAGGGAGGGGGAAAATGGGTTGTTTAGTTCAACCTTCCTTAGTCCACCTCAGTCCAAGTCTTGAGTGAGAGTGAATACAGAAAAACAAAAATCCATATTGTTACTTTCATTTTCTTATGATCAAAGACAGCATCCATAGTTGTAATAGTAGTGTCACTATGGTGAAGAATGAATAATTGAGAAATTGTTCAAGCCCATCAGGGTTTACCTTAATGGAAATCTAGATAAGCAAATT
Organism: Ceyx melanurus; assembly: GCA_024611195.1. Taxonomy (NCBI): domain Eukaryota; kingdom Metazoa; phylum Chordata; class Aves; order Coraciiformes; family Alcedinidae; genus Ceyx; species Ceyx melanurus. The sequence goes on from JANHGL010001197.1 coordinate 23,788, forward strand.
AAGGTTTTGGGATAATAAGAATCCTTACACTAAATTCTGGTCAATACTTTGATCTTGCAAGACTGAATGCCACTCTGGGAAAAAAAAAAAAAAATCACTGTATCAACAGCAGGTGTCTTAAAAATGCCTTGCATGTGCACTGAGGCCCAGACAGATGGAACCAGCAGAGCAAACCCACTGATGATGTTTTACAGCCATTTTGGCAAGGTCCAAGTTATATTCCCTTCTTCCCACCTGTGTAACTGTGGACAGATGTCAGAAGACCTTGGGTAAGAAAACTAGAGCTCATTTCCCCACCTCTTCCTGCCTTTTTTCATCCTCTTTGCTTCTGCAGAGCTCCAGAGCGTGACAGGAGGGGCTTATACTAGAGGACTCCACATGGAGCAGACTTTTTCTCTGCACAGAGAATAAAACATATATTTTGTAAGCATATACAGGATCTAATTGTTACCCAGTACTATACCAGTAAAATGGTTGTTGTAAAGAATGTATTCTTAGCCCATAAACAGATTACCATGCACTATCACATGCAAATAACTTTATGTACAAATTACGGAAGACTTATCCATACTGAACAACAGGATTATTTTCCTCCTCTTCCATGAACATGCACATAAATATCCTCGTGTTTTATAATAGAAGGACAGGTGGAAGGATCAGAATATTTGTTTCTCTCCAAATACCTGCCTTTGAGAACTCCAAAATGCATGCTGGGTGAAAGAAAAATCAGAGTAACTGAAGGATGCAGCTCTTCCTGACACTTTTTCCCATAGAGTGCCTACTAAAACCTCTCCCTACACCTGGGATTAGTTTTTACAGACTACTCACTGAGTCACAGAGAAGAGCCACTGACTGCAAGGCAGTAAGCAATGCATCTTTTTGCCAGTTACCCTGTCTCTGGCAGCGAGGCACTCTGAAGTGATGGCATGTGCATATGTGTGATCTACAGCAATGGTTTTGACATGTCCCTGGTCATGCAATGGAAAACATAGAAAGAGAATATAAGGGCACCCCATTTTACCCATTTTTACCCATTTTTTGGTGACCCGTTCAGCCAGGATATCTAAAACAAAACACAGTTTATACAGTCAGGTATGATGCAGAAACTAGTTTTAATGTACATTATAGGTTCTATACATATGCCCTTCTATATTTACTTTAAACAAGCTAGAAATACCCCTGCTTTTCATTTTCTAAAATGGTTTGTCCATTTATCTTTGAAACTGCAGTGTTAGCAGGAAAATATCTTCTCAAGTTCTTGCTGCAGTGTCTTTTATTATTCTTACACAAAAGGGAGTGCAGAGAGCCTTTGAGACCTTAAAGAAACCCAACCAAAAGGACAGGCCTTTGAAGTCTGAAAAACATGTATTATCTACTTTTACTTAGTCTAACAGGAGAACCATATTTACCATGCTCATGTCATTATGGATTTTAGGTTTTTGTTCTGAGTACAAGGTGTATGATAGTCTGGAGATTATCAATTTGGGATACATTTGAAAGTTGACTTTGATCTCTTTAAAGCTATCAATCCCAGCTTTAGAAGGAAAAAAAGAGATAAGAGAAACCGGAAACCTAATTTGCATCTGATACCTCTGGAAAAAAGCAGAGAAAACAGGGAACTAAATAACTAGAAAGCCAAAAGTCTTGCTCTGTTCACCGCAGGGTCTTTGTAAAATTGCTTGTTTTATAGCTAGAGAGACATCCAACAGTGAGATAAAAACCAGTAACTCAATTATAGCCATGGGCAGCCTTATTCTTTATATGGCTCGTAAAACTAGGATTTGTTTTTAATGATGAACTAGAACCTGTATCTTCTGCAAGATACAGGCCAGAAGCCACACAACGGGGGCATTTATTTAGACTTCAGAAAGAAATCTGATAAAAACTGGATGTTAATTATAAAAGGGAATACAGGAATAACACTCCGTTAATAGCTCTGTTTGAAAGTGTGTTTTGATTATGTTTCTTTTGAATCAATTTCCTCCCCTCTCTTATCACATCACACCACATCTTCACCAATGACTCAATACCAACACAGAGGTACTGTATGGCTTTATTCCCATTACCAATATGAATGAAGTGCCCTACCAGAGCAGGTCAGAAAAGCCATTGCCCTTTCCTCGTGTAATTGTTTCCTGAAAATAACACTTCTCTTGTGTTTTCTGCAAGGAAATGACCAGGTCAACAAACACTTCTTCAACCTTGCCAACTCTAACATAAAAAATCCCAGTGTATACGTTGTAAAACAATGCCAAATGCCTGGCACAGCTGAACATTAACAGCACAGGATTCTCCCCTGAAGAGTAAGTACAAGGTGTCTGGAGAAGGTGCTAGTAGTGTCATCTAATATAAAGAGGCAAGCAGCTTTCCCTCTGTGACACTTGAATTCTTCAAATGGCTGAGTGACCAAGATGCTACACACAGTTAAGAGGATAGGAATCTCTGGGGATAGTTTGTGGGTGGACACACAGTGCCAGTTCATCAGCCAGATTACAAACCCACAGGGAGAGATGGCTGCAGCAGAGCTAAACTCTGGGGTGATCTGCTGTAATCAGCCTTTTCACCTTCTTCACATAGAGACCCAAGCTACCATGTAGTTCACAGCTTGAAAATACACTGGCAAGCCCTCCAGACAATCAGGAGAGTCTTTCTTTCACCAGGTATGAAAATACCTATGGCCAGGAGTGATGGCTGTGTCTGCATTACTGCCAGGTGGGCTTACAGTCTGATGATTTCAGTCTGAGAACCAATGAATAGAACAGTATAGACTCTCATTTGCCTCATTTAATTATCTCAAAAGGGAATTGCTCGTGTGGATCAGAGGGCATAGAATGGGGGAGCTTACAGACACCAACTGAAATCCTGTTTTTTCACTTACTATTAACTGCTAAATGCTCACTGATGGAAATGGGGGCAAAATTTCATCCATTTAAACTAAAAGTGAAAGTCCCTGGGGAATAATGACAGTTACAAAGGGTTTCAGGAAGAACATTTGGTGGTTAAGGTAGGCCATATAAATTGTAATGTATAATATAATCCATTCACTTAGATGAAGTAATATATCTCATTATTCCTAAAGAACTGCTGTGAGTGGAGGGTTTGAGGGGGTTGGGCATCCTAGGGGGGCTCATCTTGGGATTTGATTTGGTTTTAGTTGGTTTTTTTTTAATTTAAGTCAGATAAAGGACTTTCACATTTATTGTATAATAATTACACCTTGGAATTTTAATTTGAGCCTACAATAACGTTAATTATTTTTGTGATGCATCAGGTAATACAATTAACATCCTAGTTTTAGGGTGCATTGAAATGTTTTTCAAGCATTTTGTATTTATCCTCCTGTCTCCTGGCAGAAGATATTCTTCTCTTTTTCTCCTCCATTCTGTCAAAAATTTAGTGAATAAATTTCTTACTTTTTTAAACCATTGTACAGTAAAAAGACCTAAATACTCACTGATGTATTTGAAAGTTGTGTAAGATGTCTAAGCTACTGTCTGCAAACAGAGTATCTATGGAATGTACTGCAGTGTGAGACCTCTCTGGATATGGAATTCTGTTATATATGTCTTTTCTAAATTTAAAACAAACTGACAGTCTTTCATTAAGCTTTTAGGTACTATCTGAATTTGTCCAGTTATGGAAATGATCACTGAGAATATTTTCTTTTCAAATAATATAAATCAAGAGCAGTTTTGTAAAAGTCTGCAACAGTTTTGCACCTCAGAACTCAACTGCTTTTTAACTCACCGTGTCACTTACAATGCCATTCAAACCTGAGTGTAAAATAACACTATATTCTCAAAATTTAGTTGGGCTAGTATGAATAACAACAAGATTAACTACAGGAAATTAAGGCCTAGTGTGGTTCCAACAATGTAAGTGACCTGAAAATAGAAATTAGGGTCAGTTTCTTGGGGTCACTTTATAACAGCTGAGGATCATGTTCTTACATTTCTGAATAATGAACTTCTCTCCTCAAGCTTCAGTACAACAGAACTGGACTAGCCCAGCAGGCAGCCTTTTAGTTTTACCAGACATAGAAACAAGAAGGATGCACTGCAGCAGAAAATTAGGTGAGCTTATTCACATGCCCTGTAATTAAATAGATTACCCACCACGAGGACTAAAATGTGTGGACCAGACCTCCCAAAAAGAAAACAAATGCATCTCCAATAGGAACTGAATGCTGTCTTCTAGGGAAATTTCCACTCTCCAAGTTCTTGTGTCAAGGATGATAAAATAGATCATATGGATTTATTGATAGTAGTTCTACACTTGTGTTTAAGGAAAGGAAAAAAGGACACAAAAAGTCATTCTTCTCTGCACTTGCCTTGAAGCACTTTACCATACTTAGAGTTGGTAAGATTGAAAAGACTGCTAGGAGCTAAAGCTGGCATTAATTAGCCTCATCAGACTGGGTTAGGAAAAGAGAGGGTTATGACTACTTAACCTGACATCTTCTGCTAGGAGATTTAGGGCCAAATAAGGCCTTTGTAATCTTTGCAGTTGCCTGGAAATCAGTGAAAACATTGTTTGGTTTTTACTAAAGATTTTACATGATCCAGGCATGTAGAAAATACCGTATAAGTGTAAGAATAATGATGATGGTGAAAAAGAGAAGGAGGAAAAGTTGAAGTGCAGTCCTTGAAGCTAGGTATATTGCAGTGGAAGCTTAGTAATGCCATCTGAAATCACTTTTCTTCCTTTGAAGTCAGCATTTTTGAGATGCTATCATGTGTTGATAGTGGAATCTTTTGTGATCATATTCTGATTAGTTCTTCCATTCCCTGTGGATCATTGCTCACATAACATTCTAACCTTTTCTGGGCTAATTCCGCAAACTATTTATAGAATTAAACGGTAATGAAGAATTTTTTGTACTCTGTCTTTTATGACAATTCCTGTGGGACTGACAGATCTTATGAAAAAAAGTTGCTTTTGTCTTAGGTGCATTCATTTTGTAATCAAACAGAGGAATTAAATCTCAAAAGTATTTATATAGCAGCTTTCACCAGTGCTGATACCAGAGTAGCCATTTCTTGGAAAAGACAAGAAGAAAAATGTTGTTTCAGCTCTATATAGTCTCCCTCTATCCTGAGATGGCATATCCATGTATCTCTAGCACTTGTGGTACAAGCACTGCAATGGGATATTTTAAAAGAAGCCCAATTAGGATAGGAGGAGAAACATTCAATTCATATTAACAAACAAAATCACTATTGTATTAATTATTAATTCTTAATTTGTAGAAGCAACTAAAGGCTACAGTGATGATGAGTCCTTTATGATGGATACTTCATGAACATCTAATAAAGTTCATAAACTTCTACCATCTTGCAAATATCTGTGTAGTTAACATAGGTGATAAAACCTCCATTGCTAGACATTTCAGATGACTTGTAAGGAATGAATTGCATCAGAAAGTGTGGGCACTGTGATGCTGTGCAGCACGCAAACTAGCAATTGTTTCTTCTAAGTTTTCAGCTCATTTTCAAAGGAAGCTAGAGGAAGGTATTGCTGATGAAGATGCAACATTTCAATGAGTATGCAAACTGAACCATTACAACTTTGTGGTTCATCCATCACACCTTGACATCTGACACCTTGATAAATCATCATTTATTTCTAACTTCGTTTACACATGTTTTTTTCTGAAATGTAGCTGATTAGACTTTGTTATGGTGCTAATTTTCAAATGTTTGCAAAAAGTAGATCATTTTCTGGAGGACAAGTCAGAGAAGCTAGTAGCACTGACATAACATTTCACCTAAAAGCTAACATTTCAACTTGGGATCACATCAGATAAAATAGAAGTTATGGTTATCCTAAGTATTTAATTCACCTCCACAGAGTGAATTTCTTATATCCATTCAGTTTCCAGCGTCTCATGCAACAAAGAAATGTAAGTTTCTTACCCAATTGCTGACATGATTTCAGGGAAAGGATATTCTTTTCATACTCATAAATGTTACAGCAAGTCAGAACAAGTGTAATAGAGAAAAACTGAAGGCATTTCATTTTTCCAGTATTCACAGACAACATATTCTACACATTTAGTTTATATTACAGTCCATGTTTATTTGTATGTTCATAATCATAACAATGACTGCATCTAAAACTGTAGGTTTGTATGACCCCTATATCAAAAAGCTGCAGTATTTCCCAATTTTTATCAAAAAAGTAAAGTAAAAACAAGTAATCAGTGGTGGAAGGTGTACAAGGATAAAACGTATTCTATTTCTGTAGAAACAACATGTGACTCTGTTCAAAATGCTGTTATGTTGCATAAGAGTAAGTTTATTGCATTATAGAGCTCCATATGCTGCTTGATTTTCTGGTGGAAATAAGAACAATAAAATCTGTAGACAAGAAAATAGGAATGTCCCTTTGGTTAGAGAAGTCATGCCATGATTGTGTGTGCAAAGGAAAATTCATCTAGCATAAAACTAGACAGACAGGAGTTATGCTGCATCTTGAAATGGTGGAAATTCATTACATTCTCAAGGCTACAGACAAAAAGCTGATCTGAGCAGTAAGGTTTTGTGCATGGCAGTAAAATGTGTTTCAAGAGCCACAAAGAGGAGATTGCAATAGAGAAAGCAGGAACAGAAAGAGACAGTATTGGTGGATTGAAGAGACATTTTTCATACTACAGAAGAAAAACACAGAAGTAGAAAAAGTATGGGTATTAAAAATAACCAAGGGCCTGTCATTCTGTCACACAAAGTATTTACACAGGCTAAAATAACTGATATACAAAGTGAGTTATGCTGGAATTTCCAGGCAATGCCTGTTTCCCAGTGTGGAGAGGCTCACAGAAAGAGCTTACAATGCTAATAGAGAATAAGGTTTGCTTCACAATGGAGGGTGTACAGAAACAACAGTAAATACATATTTAGTCATTTGGAAGTACTTTCAAATACATGGAAGAGCTCACACACATACTGTGACTTTTTTTAAACCTCAAGCTCATAAAAATCAATACATTTCAGGAATTGCCTGTAGATTCACACCAGCATATATTTTCATTACACCAGTCTGGCATAATCACTGCTATAATAACTTTTCCCAGACTAACTCTCCTTCCCTATCTCTCTTTTCCCCTACAGGTTAAAACTAGTAGCAAATCTCAAGTCTCCACCTACAGAGAAGGAAGAGTTTCAAAGGATGATGGTTCTCTTGGGTGAAGGAAAAAGAATAAAGAGGAAGCTGCAAGTGAGCTGACAGAATCAAGTGAGTACATGATACTTGATCAATGCTTGCCATTGTCAGAGACATTCTTTAGGGAAATTTTCCATTGCAGATGTCATACACTAAATGAAGTGGAACAGAATTAATACAAAAACTGCAAGGCTAACAATGAAATTTTCTGGGCTGCAGTTCTTTGTTGCTCTTTCCCTTCTACAACTGCTCTTTAAGATGGGTACGTTTAGGGGTGAATTGATATGCCCTAGCTTTAAGTCTTTGACATTTAAGCTGCCAATGATCTCAAACACATTACAACATTGATTTGGTTTTACTCAAACAACTTGCAACATATTCATATAGAAAGTTGGTATGAATGTATAATAAAAAGCACTGAAATTTTTTTGTAACCAACCAGTATAACAAGCTTGTTTTAGTCCTCTCTGTAGTCATTTTTTTTTGTCCCTATACAGGTTGGGGAGGTAAGAAAAATATAAAACCACTACAGATTTTGTGCAAATGAAAGGAAATTGTGTAGGGTTTTTTTAAAGCTACCCCTCTGCCCAAAAACAGAGATAAGAAATCCCTCAAATAAAATGCCATAGAAATTTAACAGCTCAATCAACACCAGTGGAGGATCTGTAACAAGAAATAATTTCATCAGCAGCACATGTAAGTAATAAAGGTGACAGGATGTTTTTGCATTAGAGTACCATGTCAAATGTGTTATCTTGGTTATGATCCCTTGCTATTGTTGTTGCTTCCCTTGTTATACATAGTGACAAAAGAGACTATGATAAAGTACTGGAGAACAAAATGTTGTTTGTTATGTACTCCTTCATCCAACGAGATGGCCATTTTCTTTCTTGTGTGGAATTATAATACTTGGCAATCATTTCCACACCGATGCTGCACTGAGCCTTTTTCTTTTCTTCCTTCTGTATTTTAACAGGATATATTATTCGTTTCTAATTCTGCTGAGGACCCACTTTAGTAATACTTTCTGCCTTAGATTAATTACCCTGATCTAATTCATTTAGTGAAGGACAGCTGTGGTATGTGGGTTGCCCACTGATGTATTGTGTTAAATGACGCCCATCTGTCATTGCAGCATATCAGCATGGATTCAGTGTCATCCACTTCATTGGCTCTGCTGAGATGTGAAGTGCAGCTACAATGTTTACCACTGTTGTTAATTTAATATCTACACCTTTAATAACCCGACTGCTGTCATTCGCTGAACAATGATACATGATGGCCAGTGAAGAGACAGATAAAAGGCATTAACTTGACAGCCCAGTAGACAGTTTGGTACAGTTAATTAGAGCACTTCTGGGCAACCTTACTGTTGAGGGTCTTGTAGGGCATTCCCATGCAAAAATGCCTTATTGAAAAGAAAAAAAAATAAATCCCTGTTAACATTGATTCTGACAAGTATGGTCATTAACCCATTCTCTTGACTTAGATGTGATAATTTTTTATGATAACTATTTCCTCTTACTCAGACTCCTGTTCTTTCTTCTAGCCTACTTCCTGTTTCTCCTCATTTCTTTTCCCCTTTCCATCTCTGAAAAAGAAAAAGGTTGGAAGTAGCACAACCAAGCACACACTGTCATTTCAGTCCTGTGGTTTATATGCATGTATCCAAAACTAGTGTGAATTTCTCATTTAACAAATGCTATTTCCAGTCATTGACACTTTAGTGAATGTGAAGAATACATTCAAAGTGTTCTATCTGTTGGTTTCTTTCTGAATGGAAAAGGTAGTAACAAGAAACAAATTGGTAAATTCCTATCACAAAAGTTCTCTTACAGAGTAGACAAAAACATTAAAATTAATGTTAATATATATATTTTAATATGTCCCTATAGAGGTATATTCTTAAAACCATATTTTATCTGTAGGCTTACATGAAAAATTCACTGGACAGAAAAATAAACACATAGGGAAAGAAGTACCATGTGCTCTTAACCCACTTTCATATACCTCTGCAGACACAAGCACATCACCATGCTGTGGTTATCATTTTCAGGGAACTGGGGAAACCAGTATGATTGCCTGCAGCTGGTAGTGTGTGATTAGTGTTTTAAGACTGTTGGCCATGTGCCTCAAGCACAATACTCAGCTTTGGAGCAAGACTACCATTTGTTACACAAGCTTGAAAAACCTCAAGATTCACACAAAATAATTTGCAATATTAATCTGAGAAGGACTTTGCTGAGTCCTTTGCTTTGCTTCTTTTTTAGTAGTGTCTAAATAGCAACTGTATTTTAATGGCCACAGGATAAAACAAATAATTCTTCCCCAGATTTTCTATTCAATTTTAGATTGTCAAGAGAAGAAGAATTTGCTATGGTTTTTAGGGGTCTAAGTGTCACTAAGGATCTAGGACTTTGTGTTTGCCTCAGTTTTCTGAACACCACACTGATTTAAGCCCAAGAGCTTATTGCTAAAGGTCTCTGTTAGATTTTATGATCTCCCTGTCCCCAGGCTGTCTTGGTTCAGATAAACCTGAAAGCTTCTGTAGACAAATATTAAAAGTAACTCATTTCATTCAACACAGAAAAATACAATAAAATTGAATTACTTTTGACTATGTAGGTTGAATGACCCATTTACAACTGGATTAGGGTGGTCTGAGGAATGAATCAGAAACAAAGACAGAAATGGTACTGGCAGTATGAAGACCTGCAGTGGGAAGCCTGAGGGTATGGTAACAATAGAAGCTTGGAAAGGTCTCTAAAGAACAAGCTTCACACCATTCATGAAAGAGCTCCCTATTTCACAATACTTAAAGTAAGCTCAATATTATCCTGTGGAGATTTATTTCCCTGTACTTGCAAGAGTTCCTTCAACATATTTATCCTCCAAAATTGTGATGTAGTAATAGCATAGAATTCACAATACTGAGAGATGTATGCTATATTTTGACAATTATGTATATTATCACACATTTTACAAAACACCTCACACCACAGTTCAAGCTTCAGCACTAAGGATTAATTAGCAGCATCTCACATTTTGATTACACAAAATACTTTTCTTTTGAGAAGTATTCTTTCAGAAATCAATATCAACAAGAATTTGAGTAGGACTTTTGGGTTTTTTTAATTAAAAAATGCATACAACAGAAACATTAAAGAGGATGAGTTCCAACTGATTATATTCAACCATTATTTTAATTCACTGTCTACATTTTTCCATCACACAAAGAAATATTGGGAGCCACCAAACTTTGAATAAGGGTCGTGCAAAGAACCCGAATGTGAAGCTCTGTAGTTGCTCCACATATAAATGCCAGTGCTGCCTGCTGTGAAATGCACAGTCAGCTCTTAACACAGATAAACAGCTCCTTGGGTACAATACAGTTAGAACAAAGCTGTTGAATCTCATTTAACTCTCAATCCATTTACATATTGACAATGACAAATCTGCATGATTTTGAGAAGAAATATGGGCCCAAATATTTCATTTTTTAAAGCCTTATAATGTATCTCCCATCCTTATGTTTGCACGCAGGAAACTTCACAAAAAACATTTTGCATGTGTGTGTGTGTGTGTGTGTGTGTGTCTGTCCTTCTACCTTTCCCTGAAATGAGACAAATAATAGATTGCTTTAAAAGACTGAGTGTTCATTAAGTTCACTTGAAAATAAACTTTTTCTTTAAGCCTTTCTTTCTGAGATCACACACACACTTTTTTTTTTTTCCCTCTGAGTTCTTGCAAAAGCTCCTTGTCCAGCCAGGCTGGTTTTCTACCCCACCAGCTCATTTTTCAACACACAGGGACAGCCTGCTCCTGTGCCTTCAGAATTGCATTCTTGAAGTAAGCCCAGCCTTCCCAGTCCCCTTTATTTACAATGGCTGCTTCCCAAGGAATTCTCTGCACCAGTGTCCTGAATAGACCAAAGTCAGCCCTCTGGAAGTCCAAGGTAGAGGTTCCACTGGCAGTCACCACATATTGAAAATTCTATCATATCATGGTCAATGTGGCCCAGACAACCTCCAAGCACCACATCTTCTACCAGCCCTTCCCTATCTGTAAACAGTAGGTCTAGTGGGGCACTACCCCTGGCAGGCTCACTTACCAGCTTCAACAGGGAGTTGCCATCCATCCACACATTGCAGAAACCTCCTGGACTGCCCCCCTTTCTGCTGTGTTGTACTTCCAGTAGACAACTGGCAAGTTGAAATCCCCCACAAGAACAAGAGGTAGTGAAGGTGACACATCTCCAAGTTGTTGAAAGAATGCCTCATCAGTGTCATCAGCTTGGTGTTTTTGCAGTGGTTTTTGCCTGGAACACAAACATTTCCTACTCAGCAAGAAGCAGAAAGTGGGAAACAGTGTTCTGCAAATCCAGACTTTTTTTTCTAACTTGTCCAAAGGAAGCAAAAGCATATAGTAATGGGATGCACCAGGGAATTTATACATAAATAACAAATAACAACCATTTCCCAAAGGAACAGCAACATGTTAAAGTTATTATACAAGCCTAGCAAAAAAACACAGGTCAAATGATCTTTCTTCAAAAAAATGGTTCATTCAAGCTGCAACCAACACAGAAATGATCTGCTAAAATAATCAATGGAATAAAGCATGTGTGTTGTAAATTGAGGCAAAAAGACTCTGGGGTAGACTATCTACTGTAGAAAACATAAAGAACATAGATGCATTGAGGAGGAAAGGTCAGAAAACTTTGGGCATAAAAATTATCTATTTAATTAAAAGTTAATATTTGTTAACCTGGCATGAGCAAAAGTGTCCTACTTGATTTTAGGGTGGAATTATGTAAATTTGTGGCTAGAAACACTGGACAAGAGGTCTATCTACCTAAGCTGTGGAATGGGTAGAGAACCCTGATTAAACCTAGGAAAAAAAAATATGCATGTTCCTATGAATTAGCTCAGACTCCCTAAAACACAGTTGTGACACTGTAACCCTACTCTTGAACTATCAAACTGCCTCTTCTCGTTTTGCAGGGTTAAATGAATATTCACTGTGATGAAGACTGAAACTGAGAAGCCTCATTTCTAACTGATTACCCAATCACTGAAATAAAAGATTGTTCTGAGATTCTCCATTTCACTCAGTCTCTAAATATTAAAACTATTTTTTTACAAGAAAGGATGTCTTGTGCAGGGTGGAGTGAGGTATCTCTTCATGTCCACAATGCAGAACATTTGATTAAGCCTCAACTGAGAGTTTTTGATCAGAGCACTGAATCAGAGTAGTGCCATTGCAATGCAACATATTTTTGGAACATCTTTGTTTAAGAAAAAAGTTATTATGTTCTTTTGAAAATCAGTTTTCGAAGGGGGTTTTAACAATGAAATGGTTCCATGCAATTATGTGCAGAGACTCAGTGGAAAATAGATCTAGAGCCTGTTTTACCAAGTAAGATAATTGCACACCACTTGTATGTAATTTGAATTATATTTTTTTTGTGGTATTCACAAACTGAAAAACTTTGGAATTAAAGTAAAATTGCCATACTTTTCAGTTCAGTTCCTAAGGACTGAAGAAAAGTCAATATCACTCTAGACTTCAAAGTAGGCAAAAAGGACCCTGGAAATTCCAGACTAGTCAGCCTTAACTCAGGAATGAATTGCCTTTTGAAATAAAAGTTTTGTGAGCTCAATTTCACATGCAGCAGAACAGTTAAGTACACATTCTTTGTCTATATCAGAATTTTAATTTAACAGATCTCTATCATTTCATATAATTTACCTTCTATAAATCTGTGTCTGTTTTTCTGTATGTTGGTTCTATTTTCTTCCAAATATATGAATGTTATTGGAGCCTGTGTTACTATGTGTGTAAAATGAAATTGTGTCTTTGTTTTTCAGTACTGGCAGAGATGATCCTTTTTCTTCTCAGTTCCCTTAAATTATTATTTTTTTTCATAGCCCTTCCAAGTTTTGCCAATCCAGTACACAAAACTAAAACACCTTAACTGTGCTAGTTATCATATTTCATCTTTCTAATGTAAAAATGTGTGGACAGTCTATTGTCATGACCTCTCTCTCGGCTCAAAGAAGGATAATAAGAGTGAATTTGTTCCTTCCACAAAGATATTTTAAACTCTAAAGGACTGAAATCTGTGATGACACAGCCATGATTTACACTGCTACAAGCCTTTAAGGAGTTCTAAGAAGTACTGTTCATAAAGACCACCAAAGCATTTGGTCTTCCCTTGTAAATTCAAACACACAGGCTTTTCTGTTCCCTTGACCTAGCACTTGTGCATTTCATCTTACCCAGGATTGCTGATAGATCAAGAACACTGATTGAAGTCCTGTAGCCTGTTGCTGGTTGAATAGCTCATTCTACATTCTGTCAGGAAAAAAAACCAACACAAAACTGAAACAAAAAAAAAGCCACCTTCATTTTCTATTGAGCAGGTTTTGTGCACAAATGATTAAAAATCAAATTAAAATTTGTAAATATTATTTAATCCATAAACTTGGAAAGCCACAATAGAAATATAGAAATGAATACAAATAAGACACCTCTCAACAAGATGTGTACTGTGAGTGTGGAAATTATCACAGAAATAGCAAGCATTATCTGCCTAAGGTGGTAATGGTGCTTCCTAAACTCTCTTAAAATTCAAACAAATATGTCAAATTACAGTGTCTTTCAAGAAATCTGTACCTTAACTTGAAATGCATTAGTATAAGTTTTAAGAAATCCCACAGGGAAACAGAGCTTCAATTTTTCATTGCTACTAATAAAACAGAAAGCTGTCTATGGGGCTAGAAACAAATGACACAAGAATGAAAAGACTTGCAAGTGCCACTGAAGCTGGAAGCAGGCACTTTTAAAAGGAGTAATTCACTAATTTCTAACTGTTTTAACCACCTAATTTTCTCTTGTTTCCCAATCTGAAATTCAGCCCCTCTGATTTTCAGATCAGATAAAGGCTTTATGTTTTTAGTAATAATACTCACAAAGCAATTCAGATAGAAGTGAACAAGTTAGCTTATATTTTCTGAATAACTTGTGGCAATTTTTTAAAAGTAGTTCACATAACAAGCAGCATATTTGTGTAGATTGCTTACCATCAGAGTAAAACCCCACAGTTCCTAACCCCAAGCCAAAATGATAACTGTAAAACAGTTATAACTCATTTTATCTGGTATAAATGTGCAGGGACTACAGAGAATTATGTATTGTGAAAGTTACCCAATTGTTTTCAAACTTAATTGCATTCTGAACTCATGCTCTCGATTGTTTATAGGGATCTGGTTTTCAGAAAGCATTACTTACCAACATTTCTTGATGGCAGAAACACAGATTTTAGACATGGTAAGGGTGAAACCTTCAAAATGCCTAGTCTTCTGCAGTATCCTTCTACACAGATATATGGAATTTAGGCAAGCAGCATGTGCATTTTCTAAATTAAGAGAAAGAGGAAGAAATTAGAGTAACAAAAAATATCTGTTTTAAGAGAAAATGAAAGACAGAGCCTCTAAGTAGGTAACATCATATTTTAATCATTGCTCAAGAACTTTATATTCATTTTAAGGAGGAAATATTCTAGTCCAGTGTGAAGTTAATACTGTAGCACAACACAATTTTTAAACAATAGGTCCAATTGAATAAAGTACAGTTGTTTAAATTAAGAGGCTTAATGACAGACTTTTAATTAACTACAAGTCTCAAAAGAAAGATAATTTAAAATTATATCAGATAAATAATCTGTAAAATCTCAAACTGCTTTTATGTTATTCACCTTTAATAAATTCTAATGAAAACAGAAAAACAGTTGCAGGAAAATGCAGGGGGAAAAAATTGATCCACAATTTGCATGCAGACAAATGAATATATGGTACTTAGATTTGTCATAAGAAGATGCAACTGTATGGCAGATGTGCATATTGAAGCAGTGTTGGTGAAAGACAGAAAAAAAGATCTGTATTGGTCCCCTTCACAGAAATGGAAGCATACATGCTTTATATTGAACTTGGGAGGAGCAATATATGCAACAAAAAATACTATTTTCCAATTTTGTGTCCTGGCTGATGAGAGAAGACTTTCAGGAGTGCTCTGAAGTTTTGTAAAACTATTTATTTTACATTTGCTAAATGTAAAATAAATATGCTTAGCAACATTGACATTTTAGCCTAATTTGTTCTTTCAATAGTTTTCATTAAAAATGTTTCATTTATTTTCATTTCCCAGCTACCTGTCCTTTTCTTTTTTCATACATTTGTTCATTTGATACTGGAGAGAGTATCCTAATCCAAATTTTTTAGATTTTGAAGAGCATAACTTAAAACCCCAAACACTATAAATTTGCAGGTGTATTGGTGTAACAGACACTGAGATTTTTGTGGGTTTAGGTTTTAATTTGTTACAATGACAGTAAGTCTTTATATTCAAGACAACTGTTTCTATTAATCCATATGTATATGCCAAGGATTATCCCTGGAAACAAAATCATATATTATTTTGAAACTTCAATTTTTAACACATATTCTTTCCTAAGAAAAATCTTTAATAATGATCTCCTATAATGAACATGATAAATTCAAGATTCAGAGCAGGAGTTTGCATCTCAGGATCTTACTACAAAAGCAATTAGCACTCATGGAATGCAATAAGGAGGTTGGAACATTAAAATGCCATGGGCTGAATAAAAACTAACTTGAGGGAAGGAAAAGATTGAATGTTGAAGTAAGGCTAGAACTCTGAGCAGGAAGTCAATAAGCTCATATTCTATATCCAAATATTACCACCCATATTGTTTGTGTCCTTGAATCTAACTAACTTTCCTGTGCCTGTGTGGCAGTATATGTGGATTTTGGAAATTCAATGGCTCAAATTCTAAAGAGTAAGGATTATAGTCCCTATTGTTTCTGTGGAAGTTTATACAAGAACTTAATTTATTTTACAGTAATACTTCAATTGTTAGTCTACATTAAAGGTGGTCTAATGCACATTTCTTATAGTTCTTCACCTTAAAATGCAGTTTTAAGTGCTAATAATCCATCATATTCTTTACACTGTTATATACTTTTAGATAACCTCTCCCTATCGATGCTTTCCACATACATTTTACAAGGATAAACAAATCAAAATTTCTTATTCTATTCCAGTGAGTTTTCATATATCTAAACAGAATTGCATCTGCTCTGCTACTAACTCACCTTTCTTGAATCCATGTCTCATCAAAGTGTTCAATGGATTTAGTCTTTTTCTTTAACACTCAGCTTTTCACCTTCAATAAAACACACTGTTAGGCAACATATTCTGTAATGTAACAGGCAACATACTGAGTAATATTCTCACTATTGACAATAGAAGACCCCATAGACCTCAGTCAGTCTGAGTTTTGCAGGCACATTTTCTCACATTACAGCACATTGAGTGCAGCACATTACCCTTTTACTGACTAATATACAAAGTCTTTTTTCTTCATTTCTAACTGATCAATTTCCAGGTAATAGCAAACTATTAAAGTACTAGCCCTTGTAAAATCCTATTTTACTACTTTAGTTCTGATTGTTTATTCTTTTTGTTAAATACCCAACTTATCTATATAGGTCATGTCTTCCAGGTTTGAGTGATTCATGAGCATAGTTCCCTAGTACAATTCACTTTATTATATAGTCCCTTATGAATGCATTAAATAAGGTAATATGTAAAAGTATTTGTTGAAGGACCCTGGTAATCATATCTAACTCCCAAATTCTCCCTTGAACACACTTTATTATCAATTTCTGTGTAGACAATTTCTTCTACACCTCACACAAAGTACAAAACTGTCTTCTCCCGACTATGTAAGGAACAGGAATGCATGCATTTAGCTTCCAACTTCAGGGACTTCTATTGCTACTTCAGGTTCCAAAATCCAGTTATTTCAGGGAAATATTCAGGCATTGTCTGCAGTCCTTACCAGTCTTAACACAGATTCCTCTCTTTCTGTTGACCATTTCTTTCAGTGCATCAGTATATTTCAAACACTTTCTGTCTCCCCCAGACAGTCTGATGGATTATTCACATTTTTGTGCATTTCTTTTTTTCCTGCCACACAGACATATGGGCACACTACAGTTTTCTTGAGTATGAAGGTATCATAATTATAATAAAAAAAAAAGAAAAAAAGAAAAAAAAAAAGAAAAAGAAACAAGCAAAAAAAACCCTACAGAAGTAGCTCAAAATTCTGAGCACTTTTAGCAGCTAAAGTTGGATAATAGATCTTTGAATGTTTAAGTTCAAATTCAGGTCACTGGGAAGCTTCATCTATTAATATGTGTGAAGCACTAAGGTACTACAATGATCACCTCCACAGAAAAGCTTGCTAACCTCTGAGAAATGTGTCCACATTGTTGCTGAATAGACGAATAAGCTCTAGAGTCTTTGATGTTAACCCACTGCAGGAGTTACATAATATTCAGCAGACATACCATAATTTTTTCAAAGCCCTGGCTTTTAAGAAAAGCATAGTTTATCTGGATAGGGAAGTAATAGAACTTGACTCTTTCTACCAGAGTCTAGACTAAAAACGATTTTTCTAAGAACTCTCAAATAGATGGAAAAAGTTTGACTGACACAATTTTTTTTTTTTACAAAATAGAGATCCACCTTTGAATTAGTAGCCTGGTAACTGCAAGATATAGGACAAAATGAGATGTCAGCAAAAAGGTTTTAGTCATGGTGACTGCCCTGAAAAAAAAATCCAGGCTATAGTTTCAAACTGTGTATGCATTGGACAAGGAAATGGAAGAGCTCATGAGGCTCAAAACTCCCTGCCAGGCAGAGAAAAATCTTACCAGCTTCTGAGCCGGAGCGCTCCATCCTGCCCGACATCCCGGGGAGGGAGGAAGGAGGGCGGGCACATCGTACCTTCAGAGAAGCGCTGCTTGGATGGCTGCGATTCGGGTATCAACAGACATCGTTTATCTGCTTATTTGCTTGCCCCTCTACCTCCAGGGCCTCATTACCTGTTCTGCAAAAATATCTGAGGGGGGGTTGTTAAGAGAAGCACCTGAGACTACGAGCAGGAACCTGCTGCCGCAGACTCTCATCTTGTTTGTTATTGCTGTCCCAGAAGGAAGGACAAAGTCCCTCACTTTCTTGGTACATCTCCTAGGGTACCTGCCTCAGGGATGGTAGAGTCCGACTCCACAGATCTAACTTCTCTTCTGAGTTTCTTATACTTAACCTCTCAATGTCCTCATGCAGCTGAGCCACCATACAAAGCAGATCCTCAACCTGATCACACCTTGCACACCTATTGTTAATGTTATTATCTACTATAGGAGATATTATAGGAGACCTGCAGCCAGCCCTGGACAGCTGCAGCATAACTGGGTTGCTGCATCCCTTTTAGAAGGGCTAACCTTTTTTTTGCCCATGCAGACACCATCTCTTTATATCACTTTACCTGCCCCTACGCTGGATCTAGTCACTTTTGTCTCTTTATACAAGTGCTACTACTTATCTACGTATGCAAATAGATAAGCTAGCACTTCTCCTTACGCTCTGTCACTCGCCCTGCCCCACTCACACTCTTCAGCGAGAAATCCTCTGTTTCTCTCAGGCAAACGCACGCTGGCAGCGGCTCAGTGCTCTGCCCTATGTGCTGCAGGCAGCTAAAGCCCTCACAAAGGCAACCTGGTTGTTCACCCCGTGCTTCCTGGGTGGGAATTAATCCCTCCCCTCCCTAAGGCATTTTATAGCCCCGGGGGCTGGTCAGCAGCAGGTGGTGCCCCTTGTAGATTAGCAGATGATTAGTAGCTGGTTTAATTTTACCGCGGGGGTGCCGGCTCTGCCCAGGCTCTCCCAGCAGCATGCCCACCAGCTGGTAGTCCCAGCGCAAGCTAAAAGCTTCACCTGGCTTCAAAAAAAAAGAAATAAATAAGCCCTCAAAAGAGGTGTGGTGTTTTTTTTTTTCTCTTTGCCATAGATCCCTTTCCTAGTGTAGTCTTACCTGCCCTGAAGCTGGTCACTGCAGAAAGGGTGACTCTGATGCTCACTCTGCCAGCTAATCTCCTTAACTCGGCCACATCAACTCACAGGGAAATTTGCTCAGGGCCCTGACAGAGGTTGTGAAATATAGAGGAGCATTTCTTTTTAAACCAAAACATTTAACCCAGGGTGTGTGCCCCATTACTAGGCTGAAATCTGCTGTGGTTTTGGGACGTTCTGTTTTTGCTCACATGTGTTGCTTCGTGGACAAATCCCTGTGTTTGGAGATGAAGTTGATTTCTACTGAGGAATTTTATTCATCTGCAGCTTTCAAAGTGTAAGTTTTACTCAGACAAATGGCTTACTGTTTTGGAATTTGCATCCTCCTAGTATTTCTAAAGTAGCTAGTATTTTCAGATATAAACTGCCTTAAAAATGAAGAGTTATTTTGTACTAAGAATTTCAACAGAAATTGTGATGAATTTAAGGGCATTCCAGAACATAATGTAGCAAACACAGATCTCATGAGCAACAATTAATGTGCTTTCTCACGTTGGTAGCTTGAAAAAAAAGAATAAAAATAAATGCAGAGACTATCCAGCAAAATTACCCCTGCAAATACCCATTACTGAATAGAACCAGAAGGTGGAACGGGGTAGCAGTATAAATCCAGAGTAACTACTGAAGACAGTGAAGTTACTCCACATTTACACTGGAGAGAAGAAAAAGGTCCATTGAGTAGAACTGAATCAAGGAGTTTTCCATTAAGTCCAAATTACTTTCACAGCAGGAGGCTCCTGAAAGCTGATAGGAGAGCAGTCCTTTCAGCA
Organism: Ceyx melanurus; assembly: GCA_024611195.1. Classification (NCBI taxonomy): domain Eukaryota; kingdom Metazoa; phylum Chordata; class Aves; order Coraciiformes; family Alcedinidae; genus Ceyx; species Ceyx melanurus. Next base: position 43,719 of record JANHGL010001197.1, read on the forward strand.
CAATAAGATTTTGCTTTGCTTTGGGATTCCAGTCTTTACTGTTTGGACACAGTGCTATGTTTTTTACATTAGCTGTATTTCATGCCAAACACTATTGAATTCTAGTAAAAAAATCCATATCTTATATCCACTTATATTTTCTGAATTTTATATCTTTGGATATTTTTATGATCTCTTATGTTATTGTATGGTTTATATGGAATTGAGTATTGTGGATTTTACATAATTTCTTTTGGAAGTTCTGGTTGTGTGTGATTCAGACATTTCAGGAATCATGAAGATTTAAAACATTCTATTACATTACTGAAAAGTTAGACCTATGACCAAAAAGCAAGATTCATATGAAGAAAAAAATACTGTCTTTCAAAATCATAGCTGATGTGTAGAGTTGAAATATGTTATTAAAACATGTTAAGGAAGTTATTTCCAACTATTCCAAGTGTTTATTTCTTCCAAGGGGTTTGGGTCAGGTGAATTGCCTGGTTGTGCTTAGCTGTTTATTTGATTCTGAGCTCCAGTTCTGATATTTTTTATACCTTTAACTAGCAGAAAAGACTTGAGAAAAATTAAGATTGCAAAGGTACACATACATAATGACTTCATGAATAATAACTTTATCTACAGCTAGTATTTACTGTGACTATCTCAGGTTTTTACCCTTTTTTATTAAATAAATCCTTATCATTTATATGGTAGAGACAATAGGTAATGCAATCTTCAGATAATAAGTAAAAGAGCACACAACAAGAGGCACTGAAGTTCCTTTTCTAGCATTAGACTGTGTTTAGGCACATTTCCTTTTCCACAGTGAAAGCCTAGTTAAAACATGCATACCTCTTTCAGGGTATGATTAATTTCTCCTCTCAACTTTAGCTACTCAACCTGACTTACATGAATCTAATTATTTGTTGCACTATTTTAAAATTAATTATCTAATTTTATGGAGGGATCATTTAGGAAAAAAGGGTCTTTCACTTTGCATGTATTTGTTAATATTTTTTAATAACATTTTGGGGTTGTTTTTTAATTGGTTGTGGTTTTTTTCCTTATCACTCTCTTATCCCCCAAAAGAGAGAGGAGATGCATGAAGGTCACTACTGAAGATTCATAAACCATTGTGAATAATGTCACAACTATAATTTAATTAGTGGCCCATCTGTCACTTTCTGTTTGATGAGCACTAAATGTCCAATTATCATTTAATATCTGCTCTAATCAGCTCTGGCAAATTTCACAGGCACACTAGAGATGACATTAATAGATGTAAGTGAAGCTACCTTTGCAACATTATCAGAGAGAGAAAGGTTTTGCAGTTTTGACTTACAATGGGGAAGGCATGAATTCATTCCAATTAGTAGCAAAGACATTTTATGCAGAGTGTGTTACTGCATAATGTTAACTAAAGATTTTACTTGAATTTTTCAAGAGTTTTGAAAAACACTTCTAATTTTTATGGAATTTGTTATTTTTGGACACCAAAAATAATATGAAATGTTATGTTTTCAGTGCTTGTATCTATAATATCTTTTTTTTTTATCGTCTTCTTGAGTTAGTTTGAGCCTTTTGTTTCTTCGTTCTCTTTCTGACATTAACCTACGTGAACAAAAGACCCACAAAGTTTTTTCGTAAAGAAAGGAAAAAACCATGTTTAATAAATATGAGTAGATTTTATTTAAAAATTAAATTGTAAAATTTAAAAATTATTT